>JACEIK010006709.1:51223-86039 GCA_018107945.1 Datura stramonium | reverse complement strand
CATGTTTGTTTTAACCTCAGTTTGCTCATTGCTATTGTTCAGACTCAAATTATAATCTTGACTTAGATTCTCATTAATTAGTAAACTTAAACTCTTAAAAAATTATTTACTTGGTTGTCTTCATTCATAAAGACATATCACTGACACTTAAGTTGATTAATACCGTAGTTCAGTCCTTGTGGGATCGATACTTGGCTTGAATTAAGACACTTTACTACTTGTTCGACCACGTGCACTTGCGTGTAGTCACCACATCATCGAACAGTGCCTAGAACCACAAGTGACCCCAAACTAAACCATTACATAATATATTACTAATCTAATATGAATTAAATAGAAAACTGAGTGAAAACTAATTTGTGTAAAACCTTCCTTTATGTATAAAGATATAATCTAATAAAAGACTGAAGTTTTATAACAATGCTGAGAAATAATGCTGAAACTAATACAACTCTGTCTGAAAGCCTCTAACAACTGATGAGCTGCTGGGACAAGTCCCCAACTAACTCTAAAATATGAAACTAATCTGAAGACAATTATTGAAGTAAGAAAGATAACTCTGGTCCTTGGGAGATGAGGACTCACTACTATCAGGTGCTGGTAGTCGCTGGAAAAAGTCTAATGATCACGCCCAAATTAAACCTTGCAATTGAAGTATAAAGTAGTCACTGTCAAATATAGTAACCCAACATAGATTGGGGTTGATCCAACATGGAATAGGAAAGAAATAATATGTTAACGATGATAAGACTAACTTGTAATTAATATTTTGAATCGGGGGTTGCAAAAATAAAAAGAAAAAAATAATTCTAACACTGATTTAGTTGTTTATCAAATTATCAAGACAAAATTAGGATCGTGTTTCCCATAATTTTATAACTTAGTAGGCTTTTATTAGTGATCTATCCTGTGAATTTTGTGTAAGACTACTGATTAAGTTCATCTAACGTCTCTCTACCTATAGAGATAAATTTTACCTAAATCCTCTTGGACTTTAGGTGTGTTTATTTTGCCCTTGTCATAAGTCTTGACTTAACTATCCTTGATTAGAGCTCAAGTTAATTTCGATGAGGGTTGGTAGCATCAAATTGCCATTGTTATTCTCTTTTCTAATTTAGATGAGGGTTGGTAGCATCAAATTGCCATTGTTATTCTCTTTTCCTAACTTCAACCTCCTTGGTTGGGCAAGTTGAAGATATGGGAAATTAAGCATTAAGATGAAGAGAATAACAACCCACCCAATTCATCATTCAAGAATCACTATTTTATTTTACCTACTTTTGTTAATCCATCATGGTTCCCACAATCCTAACTTAAGAGATTTAGCTGCTCATGTTTATGAGAAGAAAAACAAAATATGTTGAAAAATCATAATGAAATACTTACAATAATATAAAAATGTTTAACAAAATCTCCAAAGCTACGTATAATCACAAGAACTTGATGAATTTCCAAATACTCAACTAAGCTATTATAAATTTGTAAGGTATGAATTGTGCAAACTTGACTCGAATCACTCTAATGGGATTATCGTTGTACTCCTAAAACATGTTAAGAGAGGATATTTTTAATAGTAGATTAAGCCTTCGTTGTTCCTTCTTGGATTGGAATTGGGTTTCGCAGCTTCGCTTCCTAATAGAACTGGGATTGCAGTCCTTGGCCGTCCAACAGGCCTTGTGCGTTGTGGCCCTGCCTGTGTAATAAGCTTGGTGTGTCGCGCCTCTTGGTTCTCCAATTGGGCCTGTGCGTCGTGCAGGCCATAGCACAGCTATGCCTGTGCTATGCCAACTTCTATCACACTTGTTTTCTCAATCCCATTTTGCCATACTTTCTCTTTTTAGCCACAATGAAGTCCAAATCCATCACATTAAACACCATTGTTGCATATTTTAAGCTAAAAGTGACCTTAATTGCTCCATATGATGGGTTTTGAGAAATTCTCTATTGGTATAATTTCTCTTTTTTTAATTATGAGTAGCTAATTTCCCTTCTAGAAAGCCCTGAAAATATCTAATCATGTGCATTTTAGCTCTTTTTCACAAATATAACATAAAACACAAGAAAACACATAAAATTTATTCTCAAAACATAGCTAAGTATGAGAAAGTATGGCAAATAAATGCGTAAGTACGCCCTTCATCACCACCCCATTAATAAACTATTATTCATCCTCGAACAATCTACTACTTCCATTCTCCAATTTAATTACAAAATTCACCCTGCGAATAGGTCTACTTACATTTAGGATCATTAGATAAATCAATTATGTTCCAACAACTCACTCCACATACATATAGGATCAACATTCAAATGCCAAAGTTTGAAATCACTTAGCTTCTAAAACTAACTCAACAAGATATATTTGGGCCAACGTGAATCATGTGCAATTTAGCAACCAAGATATACCAAAATCTTATCATTATGTGTCCCTCACTGTTTGGAGAGATTCCCCTTCACTCACATGACATATATGACAATATAGACTTGGGCATAGATATAACAAAATCACTCACTCTCCCAAAGAACTCAACATGCATGCAAAAGATGACCCATAGGATTGCTTTTAGTGTAAATACTCCACTAATATAGAACATTGAATCTAAATCAATTAGGACTTAAGATAGTTGTAATGTAGTCTAAGGGACGGGTAGGAACTATTTGGCCAAGATAGTGACTAATCTCCTTAGCACTTTAATACATCAAAATTCTTTGACTCTTTAGCACATTATCTAATCTCCTATTTTTCTCCTCATACCTCCTTTTATTTTCAATTTCCAACTTAGGTGACTAGTAGTCCCAAACTGATTTGCGACCAGCGATGTAACATAAGAGAGTGTAGAACCAAGATCAAGAAAGACATATACGACACGAGAATGAATAATCAAAGTACCTGCAACAACACCATGTGACGCCTCCTGGACTTGCTGGCCACCCAAAGCATAAAATTGATTATGGGTCACCCCAAACTAGAAGCATCTCTCCCTCTGACTTTGCCACAACCTGCTACAAATTGAAGATTAGGTCTAGGAGGTCGAACTGAGAAAGATGAAGAAACCGCTGATCTCTCTGACCATGCCTGGTTTGATCGGCCCTACCTAGATAATTCATCATAATATGCCCTGGATACCCACAAACAATAGCATACATTTTGCCCCTGAATGGGACCTCCCACACTAGGCACAAGGCGTCAATAATAGCCTCCACTTCCCTGTCGGCTCCCATTGTCGTAAGCTAGACGGAGTCGAGCCGTAGTCTCTCTTTTGTCCTTGATGCTAAGGTAGGGCACTCTCTGTAGGTCTAGCTAACTGCCTAGATGATTGAGCCCCTAGGTCACTCTGAGGCCCTCTATAAGGACTAACAGTCCTAGCTCTCTTTCTCGGCTCCTACTGCTTGTGAGTATCCCATAACTGATGAACCAACTCTCTTCCCTCTAGGTGAAAGCCTATATCCGTGCAATATCTATATGCTCCTGAATAGATACCCCCAAACAATCATGAGCCACATGAGGCCCAATCCTGACATGAACTGATGTACTCTATCTTCCATTGTCTGTACCATGCGTGGAGCATACCTGGCTAGAGAATTAAACCTGGGGCGATACTTGTGCATACTCATGTTACCCTTCTCTAGGTGTAGAACTTCTTATATTGAGCTTGTCAAAGCTCCCAGGTTAGATACTGGGTGCATGAAGGCCTCTGAGAACTTTTCCCTCTAAGCTGGTGGTGCATCGACTCTTCTAGATCGAGCCCAAGCCTTAAACCACAGTATAGCCACGTCACGTAGCTTGAATGCTACCAAGTCTACCCCCTCTACTGCTTTAGCCTGCATCCCCTTCAACATTCTATATGTATGATTAATAAAGTCTTAGGGATCCTCACTTGGGTTTGAGCCGGTGAACACTAGAGGACTCAAACTTTAGATCTCACGGGCTCCGAAACTCTCAGCCTCTTAACCTCAGTGTCCCTCTATTGCCTCCAACTACCGCTCTTGCTAGCAGCTATATGAGCCATTAGTTGAATAGCTCCCTCAAAACCCTTTCCTTTTGCAACATCGGAGGTGCCATCGGTGCTAGAGAGTCTGCCACTCTATCACCCTCATGTTTGCTGGGCGTGGGGAGCTAGGTTTATCTACTGTAGCTCTAACTAGGGCTGGAAGAACTATAGTACTTGGGGCAGGAGACTCACTATGTGCCTCTAACCTGTCCCCCTGATCCTATGGAGGACGACTAGTACCCTCTCCTATGGATGTGTCGATCAATTGCGTAGTCATCTTTGTCGTCACAGGTATACTCTGAAACAATAACACGATTTAGATATCATAATACTTATTACTTCTCTCTTTAGCACAAACTATTAATAAAGACGGGAAACCACCCCTAAATGTCCTATAGACTCCCGATTATAAGTATGGTGCACAATATAACCATAAACAAGACTCTAGTATACATGGCTTTATGGACTCCCTGGGAGACAACTTTGACGACAAAACTAGGGTAGGGAGTGACTGGCACTCGATTCTAGATTGATCGAGAAACTGGCTATATAACGTCTATAACTGTAACACTGAGGCCAACCAGGCCACCTATCAAAATCAACTAAAATAGATACTGGACCTATAAGGTCTCAACAATAACGAATAAACAACTGGAAAGCCAACAAGGTTAATAAAGCTAAACTGAGCAAAGGAAAGCGGACAAGGCCACCCAATTGAATAACTGTACAAACTAGTCCACATAAACATCTAATAAGTAAACAAACTGAAATGCTCGGGACAGGGCCCCGAACTACTTGTACTATACAACAAAACCCAAAATAACCAAAACCAGAATAGAGATCCTAAAAGGAAGGAGCATACCAATACTCAGTTGAAGTCAGGGCTCCTACTGTGACTGCTGATTGAGCCTCTACCTGTAGCTGCAACACGATTGTAGGGGGCCCCCAAGTGAAGGGACGTTAGTATGAATGAAATGTACTAGTATGTAAGGCTGAAAACTTAAACATATAAGATATTATTAATCACTAAGTCAGCGGTAAGGAATAGTAACAACTTGAAACTCTAGAAACCGACACCGAATAATAACTCTATACTGAGGTGCAATGCAGTCAAGTAATGCACAAAAAAAATATAACCATAGTGTTAGCGGCCATCTAGACCTAATGTCCATATAAAGTCCATCTAGCCAGTGTACCGTACAGGGTATCATCCATAGGGTAAACGCCTAATCGGTACCAGCACATCAGGGGGTATGTCAATATTCTCAATCATAACCATAAGTGGAGCCAATAGGGCTTACACTGAGTCAGTCTAGCACATATAGCATAATAATGATAAATTCTAAGTATGTGGCCTTGATGGGCCTTTTTTGTAACACATAACTGCAAATAGGAACAAACAACATGTAAAACTTGCAAATATAACTTAGATACATGTATTCAAAGACTTATAAAAATCACAAGAGGATGCAGATGAGATAAGAGATTCAATAAGGTCTATAGACCATATTCTAAGGATATTAGGGCTTGAAAACCCAGGAACTTATCGCTTGGCTGAAGGGAGAAGGATTATGAAATCTCCCCTTGGACTCGCATATCTCATAACATATACACAAGAAGGTAGGACATCATGTTAAGGCATTTCCATTTTGGTACACCTATTTATCCTTCTTAGGCTTGACGTCGTTCCTTAGCTAGGTTCATTTAGCAGGTGTTGTCTTAGCTTTCCTAACCCATTTATTTTATCAACCAGCATGCTAAGCACATTTAAAAATCACATACATAACATAATGTAAGGGACCAAATCACAATTCCCACACTGAGGAGTCTCCAGACTTAATCTATAGCCACGACAAGCTTGACAACAAGCATAAATAAGACATTTTCACTTCACTTTCGCTTGTTCCAAACACTTTTATCCACTCAATAATAATGCCAAGTATTCCTAATTCTTTGGGAATAATTATACATGTCTCAACATGAGTATGAAAACATAGGAATATTGGTCCTTTCAATGATACATTTTTGTGCTTGAAAAAGGAGGATGGAACGCCGTTACATACTTGTTCCAACGTATTTCTTTAGTCGATTCTTTCTCCAATCAACCAATGTTTTGCCTTCTTCAATTCCTTAAGGTTATAACTATAAAGTAAGACTATTTTAAGCTAGTTTGTTCAGCTAAAATGTCATCCCAATAGGATGTTACACCCTAAAATTTGTTTGATATTTAAAAGTGTCGTAAGTACATTGACGTTAATTGGTTATTGTTATTGCATATTTATGCTGAGAAAAGTAACGCATATGAAATGTAAATGATAGGAAGTGCCTAAGTCGAATGCGTATATGATGTGACAAACAATGTCAACAAGTCATGTACTGGCCAGGTAGAGCGCTGGCTGACATGTCATAGAGGAGAATCTCTGCGATGGCCAGCGTGCCCCTGCGTCGTGTCTACCACCTAAAAGTCATATATATCGATTTGATGTGTTGCTTGATTCATTCTATACTTATCCAGATTAAAGAGATGCTTATTATACTTCATAACTGTCACGACCCGAGTCCACAGCCTGGACGAGACACGGTACTTGGTGTCACAAGTGACCCCAAGCTAACCCATGGTCTATCATTACATTGGTAAGCTGAGTAAATGTAAGTGGAATCTTTATAACAATATAATCATTCAAGAAAAACTGGTTTGAAAAGAGTCAATATATCTAAAAACAATACTGAATAACTATGTCTGAAAGCCAACTACTAACTGATGAGTTGCTGGGACAAGCCCCCAGCTAACTCAAAAATTTATCTAAATAAAATTGTTGAAAGCAAATATCGTCCTCGGAAGATGAGGACTCACCCAATGAAACTGCTGCTGATATCGTTAGAGGGAACTACCGACGATGCTGGGACTGAGAACCTGCGCCTGTATCATAATACGATATAGCATGAAAAGTATGTGTTAGTAATTTGAATGTACTGAGTAAGTGGGAGATACAATAAGCATGAAAGAATAAGTAACTGTACTGGAATAACATGAAATGACCAACTGAATACTATAAACTGATAAAACTGAACTATAACTGATATGGTCAATGACCTTGACTGATGGTCATAAATATGTCCTGGGATTGAGATACTGAACTGAGATAAAATGAACTGAACTGAGACTGTACTGGCAAGTGGGGAGTTTATAACCGACATATAACCACGTGAGCTAAAGTTCGATCTATACGCCCCATCGGTAGGACCCAATATACCTTGTCAGGGTATAAAGGCATGAATTGTGAGAATACTGTCTGGGCCAAAAACCTATAGTGGCAACATAGTTCGGGAACCTGAGTGCGCTGGAACCCCGGTCCTCTTGGTACTAAGTTCTACTCCACTAGATAGTCCTAATCTGACTACTAAGCTGATAGCTCGAAGCTGGGGTCCAAGACTAGATCAGGGATACTTATCTGGAAGTACCCTAAGAGTCTTATTAGACTGGATAATTGAAACTAGTGTCCTAAGACTGGCTAGAGATGCTTATCTGAAAGCGTCGTAACTGTCTAAAGAACAAACTAAAACTGGTACTGGTGGTTCTAAAACTAGTCAGAGCTATTTATCTGGAAGCATGTAACCATATAAAGAACCAATTGATAGCTGATAACTGATAACTGGGAGGCATTACTGACACCTCGAGAAACTAACTATAGTCAAACTGATCAACTGGCATTACTGAAAGATACTAACATTCTGATTGAGACTGAACTAGCATGCAACTGACTGAGAATCCATATGATAGTAATAACATGGGAATTCCAACACTAACAGAGTCAAGCAACATTAATATCTAATCAAATATGCAAGACCCAAATTACTGCATTTATAGAGTTAGGACTAAAATCATTTTTATAGGAAGCAAGTAGCAACATGATCACTAAGTAGTGGAAACATAGCATGAATACATAGGGATAACAACCCATAAGAATTAATCAGGATCTGGCTATGAATGACGCCTGTATTATCAGTGAAGCTCGCCTAGAGGCCGTTGGCGTACCTTGACGCCTCCAGGGCCAGAATTTGAATAGGATGGTCTTACCCTAGAGTCAGCGACACCAGGATTGCCTAGTGAATTGAAGGTCAGCCTGCCATGTAGTTGGCTACTGTCAGTGACTGTTAGTTTCAGTCGACTTATTGCTTGTCGTACAGGTCACTCAGGACACTGTCCCAGTTGTTCTAAGTCTGATAGATCAGTGGATACCCTAAGGAGGGAACTTCATTAGTAGTTAGATGCGGCGCTAATTCCCTAGCCTACTCTTATAGATACCCACGTATAGGTTGCCACGAGTGGCTAGTTCTAGATAAACCTGCCTATGAGGCTACCAAACACCCAGGGAAGCCATAGGAGATTTTAGCAGACTAGGGTGAAGTCTAAAGGGACTCATACCATAGTATCATGGTGTTACTTCCAGGCTAGGAGTTATGGTAAGCTTCCTGTGGAGATTTAGGGCTGGCTGCTTAGGAGCATGTCCGATTAGTAGCAGCCCCACAGTTGTTCTCAGTGGAGGAACTAAATAGTTGGTCACTTGCAACCTTATAGACAGCTTATGAGTTATCCTTGCCTCAACATGACCTTCAGACTATCGCTTAAGTCACCCCGACCTCAACATTTTCCGTCTAAGTCGATGAAGGTTGTGATCACTGCCAGGATCCTCTGGCCAGGTGTAGGCACATAGACTGTGCCTATTGGCAGCTATATAGACCAATTCAGGGGTGAGTAAGAGCAGCGGTAGCATTAGGCCTAAGGAGCCTAGATGGCTCATATTCAGCTACAGGAGCCCAAACGGCTCATATTTAATTACAGGAGCCTAGATGGCTCATATTCAATTACAGGAGATCAGACAACTCACATTTAGTTACAGGAGCTCAGATGGCTCACATTCATTTACAGGAGCCCAGACGGCTAATATTCAATTACAGGAGCCCAGACGACTCATATTCAGTTACAGGAGCCCAGACGGCTCACATTCAGTTACAGGGGCCCCAGGTGGCTCATATTCAGTTACAGGAGCCCAGACGACTCACTTTCAGTTATAGGATCCCGGATGGCTCATATTTAGTTACAGGAGCCCAGACGACTCACATTCAGTTGTAGGATCCCAGATGGCTCTGACACAGCTACAGCAGCCTAGATGGCTCATATTCAGTTATAGAAGCCCATACGGCTCATATTTAGTTAGAGGAGCCTAGATGGCTCAAATACAACTATAGTTATTTGCAGAGCCTAAGGGATACCAATAGGGGTATATAGATTGATTGGCACCAACCAAGACTTATGGGGGCCCAGGTAGGTTATTATTATGTTTCTTGTACCTTCTAGGCTTATGGGGGCCAGGTTAAGTTCTTGTTTGTATACTTGACTATTAGCTATAGATTATAAATGTATAGTCATACAGTTTCAGCTTATATACGTGTAGTGATTTACTAGATGCAGGTTATGGATAAGAAAGCTTACAGGTTATTCCTTCCCCTTCTTACTACTTATTTTCAGTCTTTATCAGCTTCTAATCAGCTTTTGTTACTGCCTTACATATTTGGTACATATTTTACTGAAGCCCAACTATGGGGCGCTGCATACTTGCCTGCAGGTTTAGAAAGACAAGTTTTGAGATCTGCTAGCAATTGTCCAGAGTCAGCAGATCAGCTAGCTCCTTTCATTCGGAGTTGCCAAGTTGTAGAGGTTACCTGTCTTTTATTTGTATAGCCTTTGGGTAGGCGGGGACCCTATCCCAACCAATGTGTTCACTCTTAGAGGCTTGCAGACTACAGTATTTCGTTAGTTGGTTGTTGTTGGCCGTGTGAGGCCCATGTATATCTTATTTTGTGCGTTGGCCTGTGGGGCCTAGTATAGCTGCTTGTTTTCATTTCTATTATAACTAGACAACATGGTGGTCTTGTCGGCCCGCATAGGATTCCTTTTTATTATGTTGGCTAGATTAGCTGTCTTCCTTTATAGGTTCTGTGTGGCCTTGTCGTCCCGAGGCTGTATTTACAGTCAAGATATAACAGTTTGTTTTCTTAATTTTGAGTTGCTGGTAGGCATTAAAGTTGCCTATTGCCAGCCAGGTCAGCCCAGATCCCAGTGTGGCAGTACGTTCCAGTCATGCCTCCCAAGGTGGGGCATGACACATACCTTGCTAAGGGTAAGAACCATAAAGGCGTGATATCACTCATGAGCCCATTCAAGCATGGGAAACACTCTCTGGCGAGGACCCCTATCATACCTAGAATGGCACGAAGTTATAAGACCTGGGTACACTCCTACTTAGTGATAGATATTATTTCCAAAATATACTTCATATCATAATCATGATATTCATAAATTGCATAACATACGTGAACTAGCCATGAAAAATAATACCGGAGATCGGCCATGATGCATAACCTTGAGATTCATGAGAGATTTTTAGTAGAAATATTTTAAGTATAATCATATATCATGGATTGAATCATAAGAGAATTGAATTCATGGAAGATCATGAGAATTTTCATCAAAATTGGGTCTAACCCTNTTATCACTAGATTTACTTTTCAGTCATAGCTAGATATCATGGATTGAATCATAAGAGAATTGAATTCATGGAAGATCATGAGAATTTTCATCAAAATTGGGTCTAACCCTAGAAATTTATAAAATCATGATTGGAGACTTGAATTCATGAGATTGTGTTTGAATTGGGCATGAGGGTGGAAGAAATACCCCATACTTAACCCTACATACCTGACTTGAAGAGTACTTTTACTTGATTTGGAGACCCAAGAGGATTTGAGAAGAAGAAGATAAAGAACCCTAGCTTTTCCTTGAATGATGATTTCCAACTTACGGTTTTTGAAGAGAATGAAGTTTTAGGCTAAGTATAACCCTTAATCAACACTTTAGAAAGCCTAAAACAACGTTAATTAGGAGTTAAATTTTAGGTTTTTACTAAAATACCCCCCGAACTACCACATAAAAATTACCCCTAACAGAACCAACCACCCTTCCAACGGACTGTTGGTTCTTCTGACGGTTCATTGGTCCACTCGTTCAAATTTCTACTCTAAATCATCCTCTGAACAACTTTTGATGACCAAAACAGACAACCAGTACAATCTAACAATGGGTTATCCAATCCACTCGATGGTTTTGGGTAGATTTTGACAGTTTCATCATCCTCTGGCAGATAGGTCAACCAACGACCTGCATATCTTTCCAACAACCCATCCTGGTGGTCGTACAATAGCCTGGTGCCATTTTTTGTTCTTTTTTCCATTCCACATCTCGAATTTGATCTTAAGAACTTTTGGGGTATTACATACATGAGCTTGAGATTCATAAAGTTCATGCATAATTTGATAATTCATCAAAACTTGAAAATAGAGATTCATGAGAGTTTTTTTTATAGCAATCATGTAATTAATCATAAAACATATATTAGATTATGAGAGAATCAAAATCATAAGAGATCATGGATTTTTTCATCAAATTGGATCTAACCCTAGAAATTCATATAAATCATAATTGGAGACTTGATTTCATGAAATTGAATTTGGATTGGGCATGGGAGTGGAAGGAATCCCCCATTCATGACCCTACATACATGGGCTTTGAAGAATTTTTGCTAAGACTTGAGTTTCAAGAGTATTGAGATGAAGAATAACCCTAGGAGCTTGAAAGACTTGAGAGGATGAATCTCCAACTTCAGGTGTATAGAAGACAATGAGGGTTAGGGCTAAGTAAAACCCTNGGGGGCAGGGCGCACCAGGCGCCGCGCCGCGCCGCCCCCACGTTTAGGAGGTAAAAGCATAGAAAGTACGAAATACCCTTAAAAACTCATCTGAGAAAATCACCTTGGTAGACCTAATGACCTAACTAACGATCGATTAGTCCTCCTAACGGTTCGTTCCTTCCATCCATCATCCCTGAGACAAAAATCCAACTTTTTGATCTTTCCTCCTCCTAACGACTCGTCATCACACTTAACAGATCTTCACTCCAGTCATTAAGACAGGCATATTCTAGAAAAATTCCAAAACCTCCCTCTAACAACGGATCACTTAATGATCCCGTTAAGTGTCCTAATGGTTCACTTAATGGTTTGTTTTGTGTTTGGGTGCAAATTCTGCTAGTTCTCTTCTTCATGTCTAGGATCTGATCATAGGGACTTTTGGGGTGTTACATTACCTCCCCCTTAGGAATATTCATCCTCAAATGGAGACTATATACAATTGAAAAGATAAGGAAAGAGCTGTAATCCTGAGACTGAAAGCTATAACATGAGTACAGATGGAGTGATTGACTCCGAACTGAGATAATGACTGAACTAATTTCATGAAACATCCATGCATACTTAGACATGAAATGAACTGAGAGACATGAACTTGACATAAAACATAATAAAGTACAAAGGAGGGAACTAGTACCTCATGATGAAACTGAGCTGGAAGGGAAGAGGTGAGAGTACTTGGCCATCATATCTGCTTCGGCTTCCCAACTAGCTCCCTCTACAAGCTAATTCCTCCAAAGGATCTTCACTAAAGAAATCTCTTTATTTCTTAACTTCTGAACCTTACGATCAAGAATTTTAAGCAGAACCTCCACATAATTTAGGCTATCCTTCACAGAAGTGCTCTTTGTCGAAACCACTAGAGCTAGATCACTAATGCACTTTTTCAACAAGGACATATGGAAAACTAGATACACTAATGCTAACTCTGTGGGACTAACTCATAAGCCACATTGCCAACCCACCTCAAAATCTTGTAAGGGACAACATATCCGGGACTAAGCTTTCCTTTTTTGCCAAACCTCATAACCCTCTGATGTTGCCATGAGCATGCAAGCGCACGTGGTTGATAATGCTCAAGTCACACTCCTGTAATAGTATGGCACGGACGTTGTCAATAAAGAACTCAACTAGGTTGGGGTCGATCCCATAGGGAATATGGTCAAGATATAGAATAACACTAGTATTTAAGCTTTTAAGTAAGTTATTTCGTAAAGGGGGGGGGGTTCTGTAAGGAAGTAACGCATAACAATATTGACAATTGGATTGTTATCAAGATAATGTAATTAACTAGGGAAGTGTTCCCCATGGGTTCATAACGACTTTGGATTTAACACTTGTGATCTATCCCAATGCTTAACTTGTAGAACTGATAACATAGATTCATCCAAACGGCTGGTTCATCCCTATTGGATGACTATACTCAATTACCAAATTAGGTCCCTCGAGTGATTTCACTTTAACCGTTATCAATTTGTTCCAAAGTAACTATCCTGCGACCATAGCTCAAGTCATACAATGAACCACAAAGTTCAAAGCTTTGTTGTTATTCTTTTTTCCTAATCTCTACCTCTCTAGATTCAAGAAAGTGGAAAATTCGGGCAAGTCCTAATATTGCGCTCCTTTAAGAGATGTTTAAGATTGAAGAAAATACAATACAGGCATTAGTATTGGTGTAGAGTCACTTTGTGCAAACCCTAGTTTGTTAATTCACAATGGTTCCCACAATCCTAGTTGTGGAGGTTTTAGCCTCTCATGATTGTAAGAAAATAATTAGCATTCATAGACAAAAACATAATTTAGAACTTATAACAATGATTGGAAAGTAAATCCACTTGATTATTTCAAAAGATCAACGAAGAACAACTCAAGAACAATAGAAGAAAGCACTCCAAAAGTTGTTCTCAATGTTTCCAAAAGTTGAATACTTCTCTAAAGAATCGAATTCTATTCTCTTTATAAGAAAAATAACCTAGAAAAGTATTTATATAAATAATTAGAAACCTTTCCTAAATTAGTAGGAAAATTTATAAACTGTCGCCACCTTCACCTATGACTCGTACCATGATTGTATGGTTGTACCTTTGCTCGTACAATGTCTGGCAACTTCTAAATCTGGCTAAGTTTTGGGACTTGGTACAACTCATACATTGATCCTATGAGTCATACATTGTTGTCGTGGTCTGAATCTGAGAGTTCTGACATCCTCAGAATATTTTCACGAGTGTCTTGGTACGACTCGTACCTTCATCCTACGACTCGTGATTGCCTCTCGTACCTTGAGATCTGTCATTCCTCAATCCTTCTGAATTTTACCACGGCTCCTTGGTATAGGTCGTAGGTAGTTATCACGATCCGTGGTTGCAACCCCTACCAGGAGACTAACCCAGTAAAGCTTCTTCTGTACTTTTCTATGACTCTCAATACAGCTCGTACCAAGATGGTACGGTTCGTACCATGAGTCATAACTTAGCCTTTGGCTTAAGCTTAACTTCTGAATTTTTCCATGATTCTCAGTACGACTCGTACCATGAATGTACTGCTTGTACTAAGGTCTGTACTTGGCCCTCTGTACTCTTTTCCCTTCTTTTGCAAATTCCAACTCCAACACCTAATTTCCTTAAAAATAAAATAAAAGTGCATCATATTCATATAAACTCACCTAAGACCATGCTTATTTCCCAATTTTAAGCATCGAAAGTGCTGTAAACCCACAACACATCGATACCATTAACTTAAGACTTTTGTATGTCCTTAGGCAAATAAATCAAACTATAAAACGACGCTCAAATAGAAAGTAAACTAGAAGACCTACAACCAACCCAATAAAATTTGCACAAAAAAAACTTTCTCAGTTTTTGACCCCTTATTCATTCAAACCAAGTCAACTATGCACACATGTAGCTATAACTCATGACATACAAAGATCAAGATATGGCATCTAACTACCGGTAGAGAATTAAGCTATCAGTAGTGCTATTCACTTAGAAAACTAGCAGAATGCAATACAAACTATGTACCATCACAATAAATGAAGTTCCCAAAACTCACAGATATATAGAAACATGAAAGTTGGGACTAATCAAATAAGACTCTCACTCTTATAACAAAGTTCCAAGTACTGCACATCGGATACCATAGGCTTGACCTTATTTCTCTACTTTGGTTTTTCGGACAGTTAGGCTAGGGTCACTATAGGACTTTTTGCGGCTTGTAATGTAGGCTTCGGGTTGGGTATGGTAGATATGGGTGTAACTGACTAACCCTCCTTAGAACTACACACTTTGGCATCACTTTACACTTTTTACCCCTTTCTTCTCCTTTAAGCTTTTTCCTCCCTTTTTCACCATTCAAATGCAATGTGTGAGTGTGGTGTATTATTTTTTTAAAATATTTTTTCAACTCTTTTTCTTTTCTTTCTTTTTATTTTTACATTTTAGTTTTTTTGTTCATCATTTTTTTACACCACACTTCACTTTTATTTGACTTTTTCTTTCTTTTCCACCTCTTCACAGTGTACACACCCCTACTATAGCCGCCCTCAACTTAGGTATTTTGCCTGAGTTGAGGTTTACAATGTCCAAGGAGGGACCAGGGCCAAGCAAGTTCATTATAAACACGGGAAAGGTGAATGGGTAATCAAACAATAATGGTCAATTTTTAGGCTCAAAATCAGGATCAAGGGATTCATTTTTATTTGATTGGGTAATTCAAGCTAAAGTGTGCTAAAAAAAACTAACATATGATCCTTTTTCCTAACCAACTATCATTCAACCTATGTAAAGAACCAACTAGGTAAGTATTGAACTAGATAAGTATCCTCACTCACTCACGGTACTGATTTGCATTGATTCAACCTATCTAGTTCATGCACAGCTAAACTACAATACACATGCTAATATACCAAAATATTTCACATGTGCATTTATTGGCTGTAAAGTACTCTTAAATACTTCTAGCTAAACAAAACACAAAAACAAAATCCTAAACATGCTGGTACTACTAGATGGCATATCCTAAGGAAAAGAAACATGGCAACAAAAACCTTCGGACAAAAGTAAAAACCTAAAAAATCATAAGTACATCCCCCCTTTTTAAAACATGATTTGTCCCCAAAGGATAAAATGTAAGAACAGGGAAAAGGGACATATCTGTGGAGCTCTAAGCTCTCCTCTCATCTTATGGAGACGGGTGTGCAAGCACACTTCCCTCCGCTGTAGTCGTGGCGCTAGTTGTGGCCGATGCACTTAATGGGACATCACTCGGGGAAATGGTCACCCCCTCAACTAAATCAGTTGTAACAATGAACTCATCACCAACTCTGGTTGACTGTGGCTCACCCGAAGGGTCCTTGCCACCTGCAAGCTTACTGGGGACAGTGGCGGAGCTCCCCGCTCCTCTGGCTCTCTCATGCAACTCTGACATATGCTCGTCATGAGCTTGCAGACTATCCACAACCACCCTCTTGCACTCTTTTTTCTCTCTCTCTCTCTCTCTCTCTTTTCCATCTATTCTTCTTTGAGGACTCGTCTTCAACTCCCTCCAAGACCCTCTTCTTCCCTCTTTCTCCACCAGCCACTATCGGAGCCCAGAATGCCCCGAGGTCAAGCTCCTCCCCCCGATCCTCATCAAACTCATGGATGGTAGGGGCCGCTAATACAATTGGCTGTCTAGATGCCAACTCAACTACCTGACTCGCAAAGCTCCCAACTCATCCCTCAAACTATTCGTGTTCGGCTGTTCAGTTAAGCGATCATTGAAGCATAGCTCGAAGCTGTCCAGTCGACTGTGCAAACCTATAGAGGCCTCCTCTATCTCATCTTTCACCCATGGCTTGATATTTTCCTCTTGATCAATATCAATCGTTTGGCTATCTTTTGGAGGAACTCCTGTGGAACCAACATATAACCTATTGGGGGCTTGGCTCGGTATGCCCACCGGGGATGCAGAAGAAGTACTAGGAGCTACATTTGTATGGATGATCACTGTAGTCGGTATCCCTCCCTACTCCACTGAAGCAGGGGCATCAATATGCTCTCTCCCGAATGACTGTGGTGGTGGGACTGCAGTAGGTAGTCTAACCTGGCTCACTGGGTTCATCTCATCACGTATATGGCCTATGTCCTTAGTCTTGTAGCCTCCGATCTGGCGATTTATCTCCTGGATCACCCTAACACCTGCCTTCACACACAATTTATACACAAGACTCGGGAATGGGATGGTAGTGCTCAACCCCATAGCCCGATCTCAGATCTCCTCCTCTACTACCCTCAAAATGTTGATGGCATTTCTCAAAATGATATATGCCACCAATGATGCTCTGTCTGCATAGAGGGTGCTGTCTTTAACTGTTAGTGCCAACCTGTGGTGAACTAGTGTCCAGCAGGCCTTCGCAATAAAGTTTAGCAAGGCTTTTGTGACCTGCCGACCACTGGTCACCCATTCAACCGCCTCCTTACCTCTACTATGACCCCAGCTAGCCACTTCATTTGGCTTGATCTTTCCTCGAAACCCCAGCTGCTTTTGTTTCACCTGCACACTGAGCACACATAAAATAAGATACTTGGGTTGCCTCCCAAGAAGCGCTTGATTTAACATCGTGACACGACGTTGGTGGTTTGGTTACTCAGTCTTCACCAAACCACCTTATGGGTTGCCTCCCCGGCAACGCTGCCACTTTTCATAACGCTTAAATCACACTCCTGTAAAAGTATGACGCAGACGTTGTCAATAACGAACCCAACTAGGTTGGGGTTGATCCCACAGGGAATATGGTCAAAATATAGAATAACTCTAGTATTTAAGCTTTTAAGTCTGTTATGACCTAAAAAGGGGGGTTTTGTAAGAAAGTAACACGTAACAGTATTGACAATTGGATTGTTATCAAGATAATGCAATTAACTAGGGAAGTGTACGCCATGGGTTCATAATGACTTCAGATTTTACACTTTTGATCTATCCCAATGCTTTACTTGTAGAACTGATAACATAGATTCATCCAAATGACTGGATCGTCCTTATTGGATGACTATACTTAATTACCAAATTAGGTCTCTCGAGTGATTTCACTTTAACCATTATCAATTTGTTCTAAATTAACTATTCTGCGACCGCAGGTCAAGTCATAGAATGGACCACAAAGTTCAAGGTTTTGTTGTTATTCTCTTTTCTTATTCTACCTCTCTAGATTCAAGCAAGTAGAAGATTTGAGCAAGTCCTAAAGTTGCAATCCATTAAGAGACGTTTACACAATACAAGCATTAGCATTGGTGTAGAGTCACTTTGTGCAAACTATAGTTTGTTAATTCACCATGGTTCCCCCAACACTAGTTGTGGAGGTTTTATCCTCTCATGGTTGTAAGAAAATAATTAGCATTTATAGACAAAAACATAATTTAGAACTTACAACAATGATTTGAAAGTAAACTCACTTGATTATTCAAAAAGATTAATGAAGAACAACTCATGAACAATGGAAGAGAACACTCCAAAAGTTGGTCTCAATAGTCCCAAAAGTTGAATATTTCTCTAAAGAATCGAATTCTATTCTCTTTCTAATAAAAATAACCTAGAAAAGTATTTATTTAAATAATTAGAAACCCCTTTTAAATTAACATGGAAACTGCTAAACTGTTGTCGCCTTCACCTATGATTCATACCATAATTGTACAAGTCATACCTTTGCTCGTACATGTCCGGGAACTTCTGAATCTGGCTAAGTGTTGGGACTTGGTACGACTCATACATTGATCCTATAAGACACACATTGTTGTCATGGTATGAATTTGAGAGTTCTGACATCCTCTAAATATTTTCACGAGTGTCTTGGTGTGACTCATACCTTCATCTTACGACTTGTGACGTCCTCTCGTACCTTGAGATCTTCCATTCCTCATTCCTTCTGAAATTTACCACAGCTCCTTGGTACGTGTCGTAGGTCGTTATCACGATCCATGGTTGCTACCTGTATAGGAGATTAACTCAGTGCAGCTTCTTCTATACTTCTCTACGACTCTTAGTACAACTCATACCATGAGTTGTAACTCTAACTTCACCCCTAACCATTATATCAAACACACAAATCAATATAGGATTTCAACCAAAATGAACACCTACATCAACGTTATACAATTAACACTACCCCAATCTACCCACACTATGAGAATCATTTAACAATAGAAAACCATAATAATGAATGGGGAACATGGGTACGGAAAAATTCTAATCTAACTTGCTCAATTTTTAATTCACATTCTCAAACAATAAGCAAGATAAGAGCACTAACACGCATAATGATTGACTAATAAGAAAACACAAACAACTAGAGTAGAACTTGGTGTCTTGACCAACAATGGTTTCTCCAACAACGGGATCTGCTTTTTCTTAGTGAGCATTGTGTGAGGCAACGTCAAATGAAAAGAGTGAGAGGGAGGTTTTTTGTAGGCTGAAGAGAAGGAGAGTGATTGGATGGTGAGAAGGTAGGTTTAATGGTGGAGAGAGTGGAAAGTGGAATATTGGGAATATGGGTTATTGGGAAACTGGAAAGGTGAAATTAAAGGGTTTGTGGGGATTTAGAAAGGGTTTGATCGATTTTGTTCTTTTTCAAAGAGCCATGGGCGGGTCGATCAAGATTTTAAATAGAATACTTACCTCCGCCTGTGTTGAACTTGCGATCGTCGGTGACTACCGGCGTTTCGCCGCTTCAAACATAGGTAACCTCCACTTTTTCCTAGTTAAATGCTTTACAAGATGTGAATGACCGACGATTCACGGGTTGCTATCCACTTTTTCCGGTAAGTCGCAGTTCACTCTTCAACTTCCAGGTTCACTAAGTTAAGCTAGCGCCAAACCGACGAGTCATGGATTGTCGCCAATGTTTCACCAGTAAAGCTCCGGTTCCCTCTCTTTACTCTCAACTTTCTTCCTCTCTCTTGTATTGGTGTGGCGGCTCGCGCTTGAGCACCTGCATTTGGTAGGTCTCGCGTCGCAAGTGCCCTGATTTTCTTTCACCTAGTTCTTCATCCAATCCATCCTACAAAACAAAATCAACAAAAATATAAATGAATCAACATAAACACACATGGGTTGCCTCCTAAGAAGCGCCTTATTTAACGTCGTGGCACGATGGATACCTCCTCAATTGTCAATATTCCAAAGGGTCATCCTCTAAATCAGCTTCAACATCCCAAAATTCATATTGCTCTATCTTATCATTGAAGACCGTTATCACCTTGCACCCATCCAGGGGCTTAGTATGTTGACATACATTAAAGGTGACTTCATCACCATCTACTCTAAACTTTAGCTCCCCTAACTCCACGTCCACCAGTGCTCTACCCCTGTCTAGTAATGGGCGCTCCATCATAATTGGCACCTCAACATCCATTTCACAATCCAATATCACAAAGTCAGTTGGAAAGATAAATTTGTTTACTCGGATCAAAACATCTTCTAGCACTTCCATGGGTTTCTTGATAGATCTGTCCGCCATCAATAGCCTCATAGTAGTAGGCTTGGGATTTCCTATACCTAACTTTTTGAAAATGACAAGAGGCATCAAATTTATGCTTGTGCCAAGGTCACACAAGGACTTTTTGAAAATGCACAGCCCAATTGTGAAAGGCATGAAAGCTCCATGGTCCTCTCTTTTTGGAGCAAGATTGCTTGCCCATCATTGCACTACAATGGTGTGTCACTTCCCCTACACCAGCATCAACAACCTTCTTTTTCTTCGACAGTTTTTTCATGAACTTTGCATAGCCTGGCATCTAGAGTGATGTATAAACTAATGGTATGTTATGGACAACTTGCTAAACATCTCAATGAATTTCTTGAATTTTTTTCCTCTTTACTTTTTTCTAACCACTAAGGGTAAGGAGGTAGAATTCTAGGCTCCTAGCCTTGTGCATTTGAGGCCTCCTTGCTTTTTTTTCTTAGCATCAACATCCTTGGGCGCAATAGCCCCTTCTTCTTCAGCCATCACTTCTTCAGCATCAATAGCATTTGGTGCTTTTGGCACCTCATCATTCACATCACTTCTTGTTTTGGGGTCAACAACATTCTTGGGCTTAACGCCCCCATCAGCCAACACCTTTTTGCTCCTTGTAACAATGGCCATACAATGATTGTCTTTCTTAGGATTAGTCATTGTGTCACTAGGGAGAGTCCCATTCATCCTAGGGTTTATTTGAGTAGACAGGTGATTCATTTGAGCTTCCAAGTGTTTAATAGAAGTTGAATGCGAACTCACTATTTGGGCGAGGTTAGACACCTCCCCTTTTAAACTCCTTTACCCCACTGTCCGTAAAATTGACCTTTTTTAGGAATCTAGATAACATTTATTTAATGTTGGAGTTACCTGCATCACTCACCCCTTGATGCAATTGGGGGTTTTCAACCTTCAGAGGGGGAAAATATAGGTTCTAGCTTTGGTGGTAACGTTCCCCATAACAATTTTGCTCATGATTAACCCATCTTTCATTTCTATCAATACAACCTTGGTTGTTGCAGTTTCTCCAACCTTGATTCTCTTCTCGTGGACGCCAATGACCTTGGTTGGCACCTTGATACCCTGAGGGAGAACCCCCTATTTGACTACCTAGGCAATGAAGCTTCACCCTCATATTGCATGGGACCTTAGGTTCCCACGGCATTGAAATTCTTTGATCCAGTTCTAATAACATGCTTTGTCATTAATTTGAGATGGGTCATCATCTTTGGTAGGGTCTCATGTCACACCTCGAGTCTATACCCTGGACGACATACGGTATTTGGAGTCACAACTAACCCAAAGTCAACCCACGGTCTATCATAACACCGACATTTTGAGTAAAACATAACGGAAGCTTTGAAATAATAAAATAAAACATTTATGAAGAACTAAATCATAAAGTTATAAAACAATTGAAACAAAGCTAAAAATCTAAAACTCTTTCTGTGTCTGGAAGCCATCTATCTGATGAGTTGCTAGGACAAGCCCCCAACTAACTGTAAATCTAACTGAAGAAAATATAACTGAAAATAAATAATACTCGTCCTCAAAAGATGAGGACTCACCAATGATGTAGCTAAAAACTTCTGAGTGAGATTTGCTAACGGTCCTGAGACTGAGAACCTGCAGCTGTATCATAAAATAATACAACATAAAAGGTATGCCTCCGTACATTGAATATATTGAGTAAGTAGAAGAAACCATAGAACGGAGAATAAAATAACTGAACTGTAAAGACATGCAATGACCTACTGAAATGCTGAAACTGAATGAATTGTGATATACTAGGATGGTCAAAATGACCCTGTTTGATGGTCAAAGATATGCCCTAAATTTGAGATAATAATTTGAAATACTGCATTAAACTAATCTGAACTGAGTAGTTTGAAACTGTTCTAACTGAGCTAATTTAAGACTAAATTCAACTGACTAGTGGGAGAGTATATAACCGATATATAACCATGTGAGCCAGAAGTTGAATCCTATGTATACACCCCATTGGTAGGGCCTAATATACCTTTCCAAGATATAAAGGCATGAACTGAGTGATCACAGTTTGGGGGCATGAGGCCAATAAAATATAATCTACGGTGGCAACATAGTTCTGGGAACATGGGTGCGCTGGAACCCCGGTCCTCTCGGTGCTAAGTCCTACTCCCACTAGATCCTAGAATGACTACTAAGCTGATAGCTCGAAACTGGGGCCCAAGACTAAGTCCGGAATACCTATCTGGAAGTACCCTGAGAGTCTTATCAGATCGGATTCTGTAACTAGTATTCTAAGATTGGTCGAGCTGCTTATCTGGAAGTGTCGTAACCGTCTAAAGAATAAATTGTAATCTAAAGCTGGGGTCCAACGACTGGACAGAGTTGCTTATCTGAAACTGTCATGACCACCTAAAGAAGCACTAAATCTGATACTGAGTCTAATACTTATAACTGGGAGGCATCACTGACACCTCAAGAATTAACTGTAGTCAAACTGATCAGCTGACATTTCTGAAAAATACTGAGTATGCTAAAAATCTGATTGAGACTAGACTAACATGAATCTGACTAAGATTTCAACATAAACTAACAATATGTGCATCCCAAAACTGATCGAACCAAGCTATAGGGAAAACTAGTTCAACCCGCAAGATTCAAATTTCTATTGAGTTGGGAACTAGAGCTGAATCATTCTACTAGATACATTTTTCACAAATTTCTAGAATTAGGGAATAATAAATCAATTAAAATCATGAGAAATATACTACTCAAAATTTTAAAGATATAAGTCTGACAATCATCTACATTTCTAATCTACAGGGCTAAACTGAAAGAGGGAAATAGCGAAGATTTTGGGGACACAAGGAAAGAACTATTCCCTTATTGAAATCCCACATACCTAGTGAAGAAATTCTTAGAAGATCCCTTGAGAATCTGGGAAGAAGTGGATTTCCCTAGTTCTAGCCCTGAGAGTTTCTGCGTACTGAGTCTAAGTGTTGAGAGAAGGAGTTAGAGGAATACATCGATCACCCTTTTATCTCTCTCCTGGACATGCCAAAAACGACGTAGTTTAGAGTCTAGCCATTTATAAAATTACGGAAAAGCCCCTAAAAATCTTGCAGAAAAATCACCCTGCCAGTCCCAATGAGGGACTTGACGATTTGTGGTTACTGCCCACGACTCGTGGTTCGCCCCGTCACCTACACTGGAAATTCCTCATCATTGGTCACCACGAGTTACTCAATGACCCGTTATTGGTGATAACGACTCATGGTCACCTCCCATTGTCTTCACTGTCGAAAACCACCTGGGGGTCACCACGGGCGACACCATGACTCATGGTGTCCCAGATGAGTCGTGGTGAGGACCCGTTAAGTACACTACCAATTTTCCCCAGTCTCCAATCAATTCTTGACCACAGATCACATCACGACTCGTGGTGTTGACCATGGCTCGTGGTCATACCCGTGGTCACTCCATTTACAAATTTTTCTACCAAGTTCGTACCCTTCCCCACGAGTCACTCCACGAATCGTGGCCTACCCTACGGGTCACAGGATGATTCGTTCTGTAACCTGGTGCAGAAAATCCTATTTTCTTCATTTCAACTCCCGGGTCTGATCTTAAGGTTTCCAGGGCATTACAATATCTCCCCCTTCAGAACATTCATCCTTGAATGTTGGAAAACACACAGAAAAGCAACGAAATGCAATCCCCGTATATAAATACTGAACATATAAGCTGAAAACTAATGGAATGACTTCCTCCTAACTGAACTAAATGACCGAACTGAATTTATGAGTCACACTTATGTACATTGACATGAAAGAAGTTGGGGCACATGAACTAAACATGAAATTGAATAGAGTTTTAGTGAGAAAATTGATACCTTAAACTGAAACTAAGCCGGAAGGGAATAAATGTGGGTATCTAGCCATCATATCTGTTTCAGCTTCCCAGTAGCTCCCTTAACATGCTGATTCCTCCACAAAACTTTGACTAAAGCTACTTCTTTGTTTCTCAGCTTATGAACCTAACGGTCAAGGATCTAAACTTGGACCTCTTCGTAAGAGAGATTATCTTTCACTCCCACATTGTCTAGTGGCACCACTGAAGTTGGATCACCGATGCACTTTTTCAATAATGACACATGGAACACTGGGTGCACATATAATAACTCTGAAGGTAATTCCAGCTCATAGGCTACCTTGCGAATTCACCTTAGAATTCTATAGGGTCCCACAAATCTTAGACTGAGCTTTTCTTTCTTCCCAAATCTCATCACCCCTTTCATGGGTGAAATTTTCAGATAAACACAATCATCAACTGCAAACTCTAATTCTCTTCTCCTCATCTCAGCATAAGATTTTTGACGGCTTTGCGTTGTTTTCAACCTCTCTCTAATAAGTTGTACCTTCTATAAAGCCTCATGAACTGATTCTGGCCCAATCAAAGTCACTTCACCAACTTCAAACCACCCGATAGGAGATCTACACCTCCTACCATACAATGCCTCGAACAGGGCCATCTGGATACTGGAGTGGTAGATGTTGTTGTACGCAAACTCGATGAGAGGTAGGTGATCATCCCAACTGCCCTTGAAATCGATCACACACGATCTGAGCATATCTTCCAAGGTCTGGATAGTACGCTTAGCTCGTCCATCTGTCTACAGGTGAAAAGTTGTGCTGAGCTTGACCTTGGTACCAAGTCCCTTTTGAAAAGACTTCCAGAAATGAGAGGTGAATTGGGTACCTCTATCTTAAATGATGGACAAGGGCACCCCATGAAGTCTGACCAACTCCTGAATATAAACCCTAGCATAATCCTTGACTGAGTTTGTAGTTTTAACTAGGAGGAAGTGTGCTGACTTAGTCATCCGGTCTACTATCACCCAGATTGAGTCATGCTGCCGACGAGTCCGAGGTAGACCTGTAATAAAATCCATATTTACTTCTTACCACTTCCACGTGGGTATGCTGATATCCTGAGTCATACCTCCTGGTCTCTGGTGTTCCACCTTAACTTGTTGGCAATTCGGGCACTTTGCTACAAATTCTGCGATGTCTCTCTTCATGCTGTTCCACCAGTAAATATCCCGTAAATCACGGTACATCTTAGTAGCACTTGGATGGATGGAATATTTCGAACTATGAGCTTCAGCCAGTATCTGCTGTCTCAAATCACCCACATCCGGTACGCACAATCTACCCTGGTAACGGAATACACCATCTCCCCCTTGGGAGAATGCCTCCCACTTCTTTTCTGAGAACTGCCTCCTTCAACTTAAGCAGCATGGGATCTTCATCCTGCCTTGACTTAACTTCAAATACCAACGAGGAATATGATCCACTCTGCACAACTACTCCGCCCTCAGCTGTATCAACCAACTGTACTCCCAACCGAGCTAACCCGTGGATATCCTTTGCCAGTTCCTTTTTGCCCTCTTCAACATGAGCACGCTCCCCATAGACATCTTGCTTAGGGCATCAACCACCACAGTGGCTTTTCCCAGGTGATACATCACACTCATGTCATAGTCCTTCAGTAGCTCCAACCCTCTTGACAAAGATTTAGATATTTCTGACTGAGCACATACTAAAGACTCTTGTGATCGGTGAATACATACACATGAGCCTCGTAAAGGTAGTGCCTCCATATTTTCAACGCAAACACTACCACCGCCAACTCCAGGTCATGAATCGGATAGTTCTTTTCATGAACCTTGAGCTGTCTGGAGGCATAAGCTATCACCTTACCCCGCTGCATCAGAACACAACCAAGACCAACTCTGGAAGCGTCACAATACACCACGAACCCATCTGTTCCTTCTGGTAAGGTCAAAATTGGAGCAGTAGTGCGCCGAGTCTTCAAATCCTGGAAACTCTTCTCACACGCATATGAACACTTAAATTTCACCTTTTCAACTTAGTCAGAGGAGATGCAATAGAGGAAAAACCTTCCATAAAATGTAGGTAATAAACGGCTAGACCAAGAAACTTCTGATTTCAGTTGTAGAAGTAGGTCTTGGCCAGTCTTCCACCGCTGCTATCTTTTGAGGATCTACCTGAATACTGTCACCCGAGACCATGTGACCAAGGAAAGTCACAGACTTCAACCAAAATTTGTATTTTCTGAACTTAGCGAACAACTAGCGGTCTCTGAGTGTCTGAAGCACTATCCTCAAGCGATTAGCATGTTCTTCCTCATTTATGGAGTATACAAGAATGTCATCAATGAACACAATGACGAACATGTTTAGATAATTCTTGAAGACTCTATTCATCAGGTCCATGAAAGTTGTAGCGGATTTTATTAGTGAGTCCAAAGGACATAACCACGAACTCATAGTGACCATACCTAGTTCTGTAAACTATTTTCGGTATGTCACATTCTCTAACTCTTAGCTGATGATACCCCGACCTAAGATCTATCTTGGAGAAACAACTGGCTCCTTGAAGTTGATCGAAGAAGTCATCAATCTTGGGTAGGGGATACCTGTTCTTGACTGTGACCTTGTTCAACTGATGGTAATCGATCCACATTCTGAGGGTACCGTCTTTCTTTCATATGACTAGTACTGGAGCACCCCAAGGAGAGATGTTGGGCTTGATGAAGCCTTTTTCAAGGAGGTCTTTTAGCTACTCCTTCAACTCCTTAAGCTCAGCTGGAGCCATTCCGTAAGGAGGGATGGAGATGGGAGTATTGGGGAGAAGGTCTATGCCGAAGTCTATTTCCCGCTCAAGAGGAACTCCGGGAAGATCTTCAGGAAACACGTCAAGAAACTCACTGACAACTAGAACTGACTGAATAGTTGGGGTCTCGGAGCTAGAATTTTTGACCCGAACTAGATGATAAATACACCCTTTGGAAATAAGCTTTCTGGCCTTAAGGTAGGAAATAAACCGACCCTTAGGCGCTAAACTACTGCCGTCCACTCTAAAGCTGGCTCATTAGGGAGTTGAAACCTGACGACCCTAGCTCTGCAGTCGACTAAGGCATAACCGGAGTATAAAAAATCCATGCCAAGAATGAGGTCAAAGTCAACCATGTATAACTCTATAAGATCAGCTAGAATAACCTTATTCAAGATTGAGACTGGGCAGTTTCTATGCACTTAGTTGACTCTAACTGACTCGCCAACTGGGGTGGAAATTGAGAATGGTATCGAGAGGACTTCTTGACTGATTTCAAAGTGGCCAGCTACATAAGGAGTCATGAATAAAAGTGTGGCTCCTAGATCTAGTAGGGCATACACGTCGAGATAAAAAAGGCGTAACATAACTGTGACCACGTCAGGTGAGCTCTCCTGTTCCCGACGAGAGGACAAGGTATAAAAATGATTTTGGTGCTAGCTTCCATTCGTACCTGAAGTGTTGGCCTGCTGAGCTGGTCGGCCTACTGGAGCTGCTAAAGTGGTGGATTGTGATCTCCACTGTCTTGTTGACAGGCATTCTTTGAGTCGATGACCAAACTGTCCGCACCCAAAACAACCTTCTCGGCCCTGAAGGCACTCTCCTGGATGGTTCTTACCACACTTAGGGCAAGATGGGTAGTTGTAGATAATATTCCTAATTTTTAGGGATTTATAAAAAGAAGCATCCAAGTTTGTTTNTCTCGGCCCTGAAGGCACTCTCCTGGATGGTTCTTACCACACTTAGGGCAAGATGGGTAGTTGTAGAGATTGCTGGCACTATGACTCTAGGACTGTGAGCCAGATGCTCCACCACTTCGATCCTTGCGGGACTAGAAAGTTGGAGCAGTGGCTGAAGTGGGTGCTGGAGCCCTCTGCTGCTGCTGTTGTGGGCGGCTACTACCGCCAGATCTCTGGTGGACATAATCTGACTGGCCAGTTCTTTCCCATTTGTTCTCCCACTCCAAATCTTTTAGTTTTTCTGCCTCAATTTGCTGGGCATAAACTATGAGGCTAGAGAGATCGATATCCTTAATAAGCATTGCCGTCTTGCACTCCTTAAGGACTAGGATCGAGACTCAATTAACAAACTTCAGCATATGAGCCCTTGGTTCAGCTACCATCTCTGGAGAATATTTAGACAACCTTGTAAACTCCAGTGCATACTCTTCCACCATCCGATTTCCATGTTTCAGATTCATAAATTTAGGCACTTTAGCCTCCCTAAGCTCCCCGGGGAAAGAATCTGTCTAGGAAGGATGTAGTGAACTCCTCCTATTCCACCTATCCTACTCCCACTAGTATCCCCTCATTCCATTGTTCGCACCAGATCCGGGCTACCCCTTTCAGCTGGTAGGAAGCCAGGTCGGCACTCTCCGAGGAGATAACACCCATAATTTGGGTGATCTTCCTGATCTCATCCACAAACTCCTGTGGGTCCTCTCCCACTTTCGATCCATGGAAAACTGGAGTGTTCATCCGGGTGAAGTCCCGAACCCGGGCAGCTGCTGCGGACCTATTATTATTGACCAAAACGAGTTAAATGATTAGAGGTACAAAAGTCCATAATCAAGAGCATAAACCNTCCATGGAAAACTGGAGTGTTCATCCGGGTGAAGTCCCGAACCCGGGCAGCTGCTGCGGACCTATTATTATTGACCAAAACCACCTGCTGGTTCACCTGATTAGTGATTGTCTGTGCAAGCAGCTGTATAGCCGCTCTGAACTCTGCGGAGGACACTGGGTCATCCTGAGGGGCAACTGGAGCTGGTGGGGAAGGTCGGTGAGCGTTGCCAGCCCTTCTTCTATTGGTTCAAATCTTACCACCTTTTTCCTTACCACAAGATCTTTCATCCACTTTACATAGTTAGGAATTTTCTTAAGGGCCTCAATCAAGTGAATGTTTATTGAAAGCTGCTTTAGAAGGGCCATGAATATTTGCAACTTACTCTCTTTGGCGTTCTTCTTACTTTGTTGATGGACTTGTCTTTTTAGGTCTATAGGTTCTTTCTATGCTATAACACCCCTGTCTGTGGTAGGCTCTTCATCTAGCACAATTTCTCTCCAAGTAGAGATGGCCATGCATTGACCCTCAATCCTAGGGTTGGGGACTGTATCTCTTGGGAGGGTACCTTTCTATCACTAATAAAGTTCTATAAGGACTTGCACAATCTAATTCTCTAACTACTTAATGGATGTAAAACTTGAATCCAGTAGCTGACTCAAACATGATAATTCTCTATGCATCTCTTTAATTCCCACTTTGGTAGAGTCAAGCTTTTTCAGCATCTTTCTCAGCATATCTTCTATTCTCGCACTATTGTTGTCATTCGCAACTGGCTCTCTAGACCTAGGTGGTACATATGCTTTATTCCAATAATTTTTGTGACCATCTCGATTCCGCAAGTTTCCTTGTTCTATATCTCTAAACCCAGACCTTTCATAATTGTTATTGATATAGTAGTTGCAACCTTGATTTCCTTGGCCTTGACGCTAAGAGTCTTGATTAGACCCTTGGGTGTTAACCCAAAACCCCCCAGATTTTTGACAAAATTACCCTGCTATTCCATAACAGGTAGTAACTGTCATTCTTGGGCGCCTTTTCTTGATCATTCACCATATGCACATTTTTTGAATTCATTATTGTTAGGTGCTTGGTGATCAGTTCTAATTGGTTTTGAGATTGGCCATATCCCGATCCCATTCTTCTACTTTCTTCTGCTACTCTGCTGTCTTACCTCTAAAATAATTTATTACAATGACCTCAGATTCTTGAGTGTGCCACGCCCTATTGGTCTTCATCATCTTATCCAGTATTTCACTAGCCTCTGTGAAAGTATGAGCCATCATAGACCCCTATGCTCTCCCATCTGCTACAACTTTATTGGTGGCACTTAGTGACCTATAAAATACTTTTAGAAGAACTTCCTCTGAATGCTTGTGACTAGGACACTACATTAGCTTTTTTTTAAATCTCAGCCATGCCTCGTATAAGGCTTCCCCTAAGAACTATTTGAAATTATCAATCTCATCCTTCAACTGAATCATCAGTGAGGGTGGGAAAGACCTCTCTAAGAAAGCTATATCAGCTCTGCCCAGGTGGTGATAGAATCATATGGAAGCTTATTCAACCTCAAATTAGCTTTCCCTGTAAGTGAGAAAGGAAATAAAATGAGTCTAATAGCTTTATGCATAACCCCTAACAGTCTGTATGCATTGTAGATCCATGTGAAATAGATCAAGTGTTGGTTTCGATCTTCACCAGACAAACCAATTAACAACCCCTTCATGCTCATAAATTGCATCATTATACTTGTAACATTGAACATAGAATTAGCTGGAAATGGGGGTGGAACAATGTCTCTTATGTAACCAACTGCTTCCTACTCATGCTCCCTCTTGAATTGCAAATTTTTTACAGCATTATGTCATCGAGGACGAGGTGGGTTTTGTCTATTATGTTCTGCCGATGCAGCAACTAATTGTGTAGCATCGCTCTCCGAGACGCGTCAGCTAATTGAGCTTTTTCCGCCAGTCATGCAGCTTCATCCTGCTGTACCTCTGACAAGTCTTCCTCCAAAGGGAGGTTAAGTTGTGCTACTAGGTATGCCATGCTAACCCGTGACAAGTCAAAACAAAAACAAGCAAAAAATGTAAATCGTGAAATAAGGACTATAAGAAGGATTTAAACACAAATTAACTATTTGTAAACTGTATTCCCCTGAAATGGTGCAAAAATTTTATCACACTCAAATTACATCTTGCAATGAAGTACTGATAATGCTCAAATCATACTCCAGAAAAAGTATGACGCGAATGTTGTCAATATATAACCCAACAAATATTGGAGTCGATCTCGCAAGGAATAAGGTCAAGATATGGAATAACACTCGTACTTATGCTTTTGAGTTTGTTATCTCCTAAAGAGGGATTTTGTAAAAATAGAGATGCAAAAATGCTAAGAATTGATTGTTGTTTATCAAGTTTATGCGAATAACTAGGGAAAGTGTTCCCCATGGATTCATAACTACTTCGGGTTTAACACTTGTGATCTATCCCAATGCTTACTTGTGGAACTAATAACTAGGGTTCATCCAAACGACTCAGTTCGACCCTATTAAATGACTATACTCAATCATCATATTAGATCTCATGAGCGATTTCATTCAACCATTATCAATTTATTCCAAATTAACTATCATATGACCGCAACTCAAGTTATACAATGACACATAAAGATCAAGGCTTTGTTGTAATTCTCTTTTCCTAATCTCTACTTCTCTAGATTCAAGCAAGTAAAGAATCCAGGAAAGTACTAATGTTGCGCTCCATTAAGAAACGTTAAAAATTAAGAGAATACAATACAAACATTTAACGTTGGTTTAGAATCACTTTGTGCAACCCTAGTTCATTAATTCACCATGGTTCCCACAACCTTAGTTGTGGAGGTTTGAGCCTCAAATGGTTGTAAGAGAATTATCGTATTCATAGAAAAACACATAATTTAGAACTTACAAATATGATTGGAAGAAAACCCATTTCGTTATTGCAAGAATTAAGGCAGAAAATTCAAGAACGGTGAGAAAAATCAATTCAAGAAAGTCTTCCCAAAACATCAATAGAAAATCAACAACAATTATTTTTCTCCAAATCTGACTCTCTCAAACTTCTCTGACTTCTGACCTACTTTTCTCTACTTGTTCAGACCAAAAATAACCTAAAAAGTATTTATATATATATATTTCTAACCCTTTCTTAAGTAAACAACGAAAATTGCTGAACTATCGCGACTTCACCCACGACTCATAACAAGATTGTACAAGTCATACCTTTGCTCGTACAATGCTTGGAAACTTCTATTTTTGGTAAGTGTTGGAAGCTGGTATGACTCATACCATGAACATACGAGTCATACTATCTTGTCATGGTTTTATCCTAATAGTTCTGGCATCCTCTAAATATTTTCACAAGTGGCTTGGTATGACTCATACCTACATCCTACGACCCGTGACTTTGAGTCGTACATTGAGATATGCAATTCTTCAATTCTTTTAAACTTTACCACGACTCCTTGTTACGGGTCTTAGGTAGATATTACGATCCGTTGTTCTTCTCGTACTTGAAGACTTGTCCTATGCAACATCTTCTGATCTTTTCTATGACACTATGGTATGGCTCGTACTATATGTCATACTTTGCCTTTGCCTCAAACAAATCTTTTGATCTTTTCCACAACTCTCAGTACGGCTCATACCAGGATGTTACGACTCGTACCGAGGTCCTTACTTAGCCCTTTTTGTGCATTTTCCCCCTTCTTTTGCACATTTCAACTCCAACATCTATCTTCCCTGAAAACAAAATAAAAAGTGCATCATACCCATATAAACACACCTAAGTCCATGCTTATTTTCTCAATTTTAAGAATTGAATGTATTGTAAACCCGCCGCACATCAACACCCTCAACTTAAGACATTTGCATGTCCTCAGGCAAAGAAAACAAAACTAAAAATGATGCTTAAATAGAAAGTAAACTTAGAATACCTACAGCCGACACAACAAATTTTCACTATGAACCATTAACAAATATTTACACCTTTTTCATTCAACCCAAGTCAACTGTGTACACATGTAACTACAACCTATGACATAAAGTGATAGAGATATGGCATCCAGTTATTAGTAGAGAATCGAGCTATCACCAATGCTATTCACACAGATAATTTGCAGAATGCAACACAAACCATGTCCCTCACCACAAATGAAGTCCCCAACACTCACAGATATATAGAAAGATTACACTTGGGACTAAACAAGCAAGACTCTCACACTCACAAAAAGTTTCAAATACTGCACATCAGATACCATAGGCTTGCTCTTATTTTCTCTAAGTTGGCTTTTTAGACAGTTAAGCTAGAATCACTATAGGACTTTTCTCGGCTTATAATGTAGGCTTTGGGCTGGGTACGATAAATATGGATTTTAGTAACTAACCCTCCTTGGCCTACACTACTTTTATCCACTTTTCACTTTTTACCTTATTTTTCATTTTTCAACTTTGTCCTCCCTTTTTCTCTGTTTCAATGCAACATATGGATGCGGTGTGTTTTTCTCATCTTTTTCAGTTCTTTTTCTTTTATTTTATTTTCTTTTCTTTTCATTCTCGCTTTGTCAGCTCTTTTTCTTTTCTTTTCACACCACACCTTACTCTTCTTTCACTTTTTTTCTCTTTTCTTCTCCTCCCTCACACAATTTATGCACCCCTACTATAGCCACATTGAACTTAGGACCTGAGTTAAGGTTCAGAATGTCCAAGGAACAAACAGGTTCATTATAAACTTGGTCAAGATGAATGGGTAATCAAAGAAAATAGGTCAACTTTTAGGCTCAAATACAGGACCAAGGGAATCATTTCATTTGGTAGGGAAATTGAAGCTAAAGCGGGTTATGACCAAAACCGCCTATGATCCTTTCCTAACCAACTATCCTAAAATCTATGTAAAGACCAATCGGGAAAGTTCTAGATCCTTAATGCAGTATTGAACTGAGTATGAATCCTCACTCACTCATGGTATAGGTTTACATTGATTATACCTATCAAGTTCATGCATGGCTAAACTACAACTACACATACTAATAATATAAATGCCATACGAAGATGTACAAAAGTCATACTTCGCAGTCAACATACATAACTAATATAAAAAAATTTCAAATAGGGTCATTTTTCAAAAGCATAAAAACTAGTGCATTTATTGGCTATAAAGTAATCCTAAGATACTTCTAATTACACAAATAACAAAAACAACCTAAACATGCCGGTTGTACTTATAGCATGCCCGAGGTAAAAGGAATATAGTAAGAAAAATTCTAGGATGAACAAAAATCCCAAAATAAAAAATACACTCCTCTTTTGGAAACATGCTTCGTCCCGAAGCATAAAATGTAAGAACAAGGGAAAGGGACATACATGTTGCGCTCTAGGTGCTCCTGTTATCATGTGGAGGCACTATAATAGTGACGCTAGTGGTGGCTGGCATACTCAATGGAACATCAGTCGGGGAATTGGTTACCCCCTCAGCAGTAGCAGTCGCCTCAACAACCTCAATAGTATCTTTTGCTGAATGTGGCTCACCCAAAGGGTCCTTTCCACCTGCAATCTCTCCAAACGAAGTTGTCATGACCCGAACATAGCCCGGATTGAGACACAGTACAAGGAACCCTGAGAGGCTCCAAGTCGGTCCATGGCATGATCATAGCATAACATTAACAAGACAACAACTAACGGAATCATAACTGAGCGGAAGCTAACTAATACATAAGATAACTGAGCGGTCCAAACTTGAATTAACCTCATATACCGAGGTATTTAGCAGCAAGGAGCATTCCTACGGATTTAGTTTTGCGAAATTCGGCCGGAAAATCGGCGCGCTACCGAGCTAAGGTAAATGGAATTGCTCCAAATTAGTGTCAATGTACTCCTAGCCATAAAGTGAGTATTTCTCCCTTCTGGACTTTCGAGAAATATCAAGTTTTCGACCATTTTCCAATAAGCCAAAGTTTGGGCTGTATATATATCAAACATGATGTTTTCTTCTAGAATATTAGTGTATTTAGTTTTAATTGATG
>JACEIK010006709.1:30447-41957 GCA_018107945.1 Datura stramonium | reverse complement strand
GCCATTCAGGCACCAGATGTGCTTAGGCTCACTAGTTTAGCAGTCCAGGTCCTAATAGGGCACCAGGTGCCAGTCATACCCCCCAAGGCGGGGCGTGACACCCGGAAAGTACTGAAACATAAGGTAGCATGAGTGTCTGTAAAACAACCCTCGAAACATGAGGACTCACTTGTAAGCTGAAAGTACACTCTGAAGGGAGTCTAGATATAAGGATGAGCCCGAGAGTCGGATCCTGTATCATAAGACGATATAGCATAGAAAGTATGCGGTCAGTACGTGGAATGTACCAAGTATGAAAGGAAAGTAAAACGGACATTTAAAATATATAAAAACTCATAAATGAGCATAAGAGTAGGAAAAAATGCTTGTAACATAAGTATCGTAATATAACATTATATTTTTAGAAAGAACGCACGCAAGCCCTCATCTCAGTTTCGAAATCTTATGATATGATACGAAATGCTTTAAATTATTTACTTTACTTAAGTGGTTTTTTACTTATGTTGCATACTTGGTACATTCCACGTGCTGACCACATACTTTCTATGTTGTATTGTTTCATGATACAGGACCCAGCTCCCAGGCTCAGCCCCGCTCGTAGTCGGTTGTCAGAGTTAGTATCTACTTGGTTGGTGAGTACTCATCCTTTGAGGGCTAGACTTTCAGTTTCCTTATGTATTTTCAGCTTCAGTATCATTGAGTTAGTTGGGGTCTTGTCCCATCAACTCATCTAGATTAGAGGCTTTTCAGACTTGTGTATGTGTTAGCTTCGGATGCTTATTCTGATGTTATGTTGAGTCAGACTTCCGCTGAGTTTATATCATGGATTATTTAGTATAAATATTGAGTTAGATGTATGATTGTGCCTTGGGTCGACTTGGGGTCTCTCGGGGTCCCTTGTCCTGTGTCTATGATTCGGGTGTCCGTTCGGGTCGTGACACGAGAAATCGATTTTTCTATCAACCTATTACCAGGTACTAACCCTATATCCATCCCTCCATACGAAATGGCTCCTGCTGAGCTCAGAGAATTGAAGGAACAACTAAAAGATCTGCTGGATAAGGGCTTCATTAGGCCGAGTACTTCACCATGGGGTGCACTAGTTCTATTTGTAAGAAAGAAAGATGGCTCCCTCTGCATGTGTATAGATTATCGACAGCTAAATAAAGTCACTATCAAGAACAAATACCTGCTTCCCAGGATAGATGGCTTGTTTGATCAGCTACAAGGGGCAAAGTATTTCTCTAAGATCAACTTAAGGTCTGGGTATCACCAGGTTCGGGTTCGGGAGAAAGATATCCCAAAAACGGCCTTCAGGACCAGGTATGGCCAGTTTGAATTCTAGTCATGTCCTTCGGGTTAACGAATGCTCCTGCAATGTTCATGGATTTGATGAAAAGCATCTTCAGGACGTATCTGGATTTGTTTGTGGTAATATTCATTGATGACATTCTTGTATATTTTCATTCAGAAGCAGAACACCGAGATCATTTGCGAATAGTGCTTCAGATTCTTAGAGATCGCCAGTTGTATGCAAAATTTTCTAAATGCGAGTTCTAGTTGAATTTGGTAGCCTTTTTGGGTCATATTGTGTTGGATGCTAGTATTCAGGCAGATTCACAGAAGATTGAAGAAGTAAAGACATGGCCTAAACCTACAACTCTACTTGAGGTGCGCAATTTGCTGGGGTTAGCTAGGTATTACAGAAGATTTTAGAGGGGTTTTCTACTTTATCAATGCCTTTGACCAAGTTAACTCAGAAAGCAGCTAAATTTCACTGGACTGAAGCGTGTGAACAGAGTTTCCAGGAGTTGAAAAACATATTGACATCAACGCCAGTACTAGCTTTGCCGGAAGGATCAGAGGGTTATGCAGTGTACTGTGGTGCTTCGAGTTTCGGGTAGGATGTGTTCTGATGCAACATGGTAAGGTAATTTCTTATGCTTCAAGGCAGCTGAGGAAGCATGAAAAGAACTATCCCACTCACTACCTGGAGTTAGCGGCAGTAGTTCACGCCTTAAAGATCTGGGACACTACCTGTATGGGGTCCACGTGGACATTTTTACTAATCATAAGAGCCTCTAGTACATCTTTACACAGAACGAGTTGAATCTACGGTAGCATCTCTGGTTAGAAGCATTGAAGGACTACGACGTGAATATTTTATATCATCCCAGGAAGGCTAATATTGTAGTAGATTCCCTTAGTCGTAGATCAATGGGGAGTTTAGCGCATTTGAGGCCCGAATAGTAGGAGCTAGCGCAAGAATTACACCAGTTAGCCAGTTTAGCCTTCCTAATAGTAGACTAGGGAGATAGTGGGGTAGTAATTCAGAATACCGCAGTATCATCCTTAGTTTTAGAAGTAAAAGAGCAGCAGTATGAAGATTCTAACATGGTACAGCTCAGAGATAAAGTTCAGCGAGGGGAAGTATCAACTTTTGAGGTAACCGAATATGGGGTCTTGAGATGTAGGGGTCACCTCTGTGTTCCATATGTGGTAGGATTTCACCAGCAAATCATGGCAGAGGTACATTGTTCCCGTTATTCTCTTCACCCAGGTTCAATAAAGATGTATCATGATATAAAAGAGATTTTGCTGGTTGCTGCGAATTAAAAAGGGCATAGCAGAATTTGTAGCACAATGCCCTAACTGCCAGCAAGTAAAGGCTGAACATCAGAAACCTGACGGATTGATATAGGAGATAGCGGTGCCTATGTGGAAATGGCAAGAAATCAATATGGATTTTGTGATAGGGTTACCCTGTAACCGGGGAAGATTTAATTCTATCTGGGTGATTGTCGATAGATTGACGAAGTGAGCTCATTTTCTGCCAGTCAGGACCACCTTCTCAGCTGAGGACTATGCTGAATTGTATATCAGAGAAATAGTTCGATTGCATGGTCTCCCAACTGTGGCCCCTTATTGGTACCTTCTCCTGCTGCTATAGCTAACTTGCAGTTGGATAGAGTCTGTCTTATATCAAGTATTACTCTAGATAGACATAACAATCAAAGCTTAGCGATTCAACCCTATACAACTCGGTTCTATAGCACGATTTGAGAAGAAGGAGGGGTAACCATACTATCATGCCTTGTAGCCTCCTGTTTATAGAATGTGGTGCACAACACATTTATAAACAAGACTCTACTAGACACGGCTTGTAGATTCTATGGGATACGATCGGATCTGATACCAAGTTTGTCACGCCCCACCTTGGGAAGCATGACTAGCACCTAATGCCACACTGTGATCTGGGCTAACCTGGCTGGGCACAGGCACCTCTGGTGCCTACCACCGACTCAAATTCAAGAAAACAATCTGCTATATCTCAGCTGTAAAAACAGCCTCTAGCCCACAAGGCCACGCAGCACCTGTAAAAGGAAAATAGCTAACCCAGCCAACACATCAATAAAGGGATACTATGCGGGCCGACAAGAAAACCATGTTGTCTAGTTATAATAAGAAGAAAATCGGCAGTCATAATCATGCTATAGCCGACAAGGCTACTAATGATCTAGCTAAACTAGGCCCCACATGGCCAACATGTAAAATAAAACATACATAGACTCCACACGGCCAATGACAACCAACTAACTGAAGGCTGTAGTCTGCAAGCCTCTAAGAATGCAAATAGTGGTCGGGACAGGGCCCCCGCCTACCCAATTGCTATACAAAAATGAAAAATAGGTAACCTCTATTACCTGGAAACTCCGAATGAAAGGAGCTGACCAATCTACTGACCCTGAATGGCTGCTAATGGAGGTCCTGAACTTTGTCTGTCTAAGCATGTAGGCAAGGGCGATGTACCGAATATGTAAGGCAGTAATGAAAAGGCTGAATAAACACTGGTAAAGGACTAAAAGTGAATAATAAGAAGGGGAAGAGGTTAACCTATAAACGTCCTTATCCATAACTCGCATATAATAAACCACTATACGTATATGAGCTAAAGATGTACGACTATACGTTCATAAGATATAACTAGCAAGAAAGTATACAAACAAGAACCTATCTTGGCCCCCATAAGCTTGGAAGGTGCAAGCAACACAGAAATAACCTACTATGGGCCCCATAAGCCCTTTCAACTACAATCCAATCTATATACCCCTATCCAACTTTCTATGATTCTACTGGTACTATAGCCAACCTACCTGGCTTCTGGATCTACATCTGAGCCCGTTGGACTACTGTAACTGTGCTTGGCCTGATGGGCTCCTATAACTGCAGCCTGGGCACACAAGGCTCGATGGAAGGTCAGTGATGTCGATACAACATAAAAAAGAGGTCTATACGTGGATGGAAAGTATGGCCTAGGCCTTAGAATGGCCCCGTCAGACATCATATAGCTCCTTGGAGTGATTAGTAGCCCCGTAGGCGATGACATTATCATATAGCTCCTTGAAACGATCAATAGCCCTATAGGCGATGATACAGTTAGAAACCCTGAAGTTGATTAACGGAAAGCTATCCTAGGTGGGGTCAATCCCAACTGACATATTGTATTTTTGTCTCAATCTAGCCACTTAAAAGGCGTATCTGGCTCTTAAGGCATAATGCAACTACTACTCACCCCTATAATAGTCTATATAGCTGCCAACAGGCAAACCCCATGCACCTACACCTGGCCAGAGGGTCCTGGCCATGATCATATTCTCTAATGGTCTTGACAGAATAGGGCGGGCTATAGATTGGCCTAAGCAATACTCTGAATATCATGCTAGGATAATGATGGCTTATAAGAGAACAGTAAGGTCAAAGACGACCAACTATTTAGTCCCTTAGCTTAGAACAACTGCAAGGCTATTACTAATCGGACATGCTCCTGAGCAGTCAGCCCTAACCTTCTACAGGAAACTTACTAAAATTCTTAGCCTGAAGGTAACTATGTACTACTATGGTTCTAGCCCCTTGGACACTAGATTTGTCTGTTTTAGATTTCATATAACTTCTCTAGGAGATTCATAGCCTCATAGGCAGGTTTAATTAGTCCTAGCCACTCGCGGCAACCTATACCTGGGTACCTCTAAAAGTTGGATGGGGCACCGGGCCCATATCGAACTGCTGCTAAGGTTCCCTCCTAGGGTATCAACCAGCCTATCAGACTTGTAGCGACTAGGTTAGGTTCCCTGGCAGCCTGTATGACAACATTAAGTCGACTAAAGCTGAGGGTCACTGGCAGCAACCAATCTGTCATGACCAGAACGTAGACCGGAATCATAACATGGGACAAGGAGCCCCGAGAGACTCCAAGTCGAACCATGGAATTTCATCAAACTTCTTATTACTTAAATCGGAATACTAAACATACGATATAGCGGAAACATAAACGTAACATAACATAGCATGATAAGCGGAAAGTACTAAAATACATAACAACTAGTACTACAATTAGTCTGAAAGCCTTTACCATATCAGATAGATTGATGGGACAACATCCCAACTAATCCAGAAAAACTAAAACAAAAGAAACATCAATGTCTGAACATATGTCCCTTTTAAAATGAGGACTTACCAAAATGGCTGGTAGCTAAACTCTAAAATGGACTACTGACGGGGCTGATCCTGAGAGCCGGGTTTTGTATCATGAAATGATACAACATAGAGCATGCGGTCAGTACGTGAAATGTACCGAGTATGCAAGGTATGTAAAACCGATATTTAAAATATATAAAAAAAACTCATAAATGATCATAAGAGTGGGACAACATGCTCATGACATAAGTAGCATATTATAACATAAGGCTCAAGTTTTTCAAAATATTCGTAAATATGTCGTAATCATAATCATAAAGAAAAGCTTTATTACACATGACTTGAGTCAATATACCTAATCATAAACATGCATAAATCATGAGGAACAGTGGGAGATTCTTATAACTGACATACCTCATATGAGCACACATGGAGCCCGACCTGTAATCCCTAGTCGGGAGGGTGTTCGTACCTTGCCAAGGGTAGACCATGAAGGGTGTGATATCACACATGAAAGGGCCCATTTGGGCAAGGATACATTCACAAGGGAGGTCCCATCATTTCCTACGGTGGCACGTAGTTCTGATATTCGGGGCAGAACCTGGGCCCCAAACCTACTCGGTGTTAAATACTACTCCAAAAAAATATATAGTTCTCATTGTATAATATGCATGATATTCATGGGCTAGTTAAATCATGATAATCATAAACATGCTTGTAAATACGTGAACTAGCCATGAGGGTAAGGCCCGTGAATCGGTCAAAAATATAATTAGTAAATCATGGGATTCATGCATACTTATAAATCATATATATGCTTTGTAAATCATCAATTTATAATGGGCATTTAAATAAATCCATATTTCGAATCATAAATCATGATGGATTTATGAGTATCAGCAATTAAAGTAAAGATCATAACTCGATTCATCAAAGAACATGCATAATTAGGCTTAATTTAGTAGAAATCAAAATTAATAATTTTATAATCAAAATAGTTGTAGAATCTGGCCATAATTCAAAAAAATATGATGTAAATCACGATAGATAATAACCTTGTTGATAGATCATTAGAATTCCACAAGATTTAAGTTAAAACCCCATAAGATTTTTTATCAAACTTCATGAATTAAGAGTGATTGGGCATGGGTGTGAACGAGAACACCCATTCATAACCCTACATACCTGGGAAAAATCAAATCTCACCACTCCTTGAAAGCCCAATGAAAATTGATGAAGTAAACCTTGAAGGCTAGCTTGATCTCCTCTAAAATTTTCTAACTTTTGCATGCATGAGAATGAATAAGATAGAAGGGATAAACCTATCTTAATACACTCAAAAAATAACCTAATATGACGTAGTTTAGCACCTTAAAGCGAGGAATGATGAAAACACCCTTAATGAAGAACCCTGAAAAATCTGAACTGGTGAACTAACGAGCAGACTAACGGATAGTTGGAGGATACCACGACTCGTGGTATCCATCTGTTGTCTGCACTGCCCAAAATTCTTGATCTCAAATTCCACCTACGACTAGAAAGGATGAGTCGTCCTTCCATCCAACGGGTTGTCACATCGTCCGTTGTTTGCCCCCTTCGAATACTGCACCGTTCCTTCCAATGAGCCTCACCATGACTCGTTGCTTCATCCAACTAGTCGTGGTGGCCTTCCGTAAGGTCCACTGGAAAATATACCTATCCCTATACAATGACTCATGACCGTGACCCGTTACCTCTCATGACGGGTAATGGGATGACCCATTATATCCCCTAATGCTGAAGCCCAGTCCTCACCACGACTCATAACAATGACTCATTGTATTGGACGACGGGCCGTTACTTCACACGTTGTTACCCACTAACACCAAACCACAACTTCCCACGATTGCTTCCAACAGGTCGTTGGTTGGACCAATGATCCATTGGGTCGTCCTTCCTGTGATATTCTTCCAATTTCAGCCAGCTTCCATTTTTTAAATCCTGGGTCTAATATTAGGCACTTCTAGGGTATTACACAATCATATGGCGAGCTTTCACTCAGCATGTTAGTAAACCCTAGTGCCAAAAACATGAGAATAAGCCCACCCCATCTAGATCACGGCCCTGGAGGCATCAAGGTACGCCATCAGCCTCTGGGCGAGCTTCACTGACACTTCAGGTGTCAAGCTGATAGTTATATCGCCCGTCTGCGCCCTATGTGTCCAACTTATCAAATCAGGTCCAACGGCTAACCCTAAGCTTCTAAGTCCTTGGCATGGCAGAAACACGTCAAAATCCTACAAATATAGTGAACAGAAGAACAGAGGAGTTACTATGACGCTCCTAGTGTGAGTCACACTTAACATACTCTTTCTCGACCAGGGATACTGTAATCTCTACTCAACACATCTTTTAGTAGCTAACCACAACGTATAGAATCACTATCTACAATCAATAGCTAATCACAACAGATATAATCTTTATCCACTAGCAGCAGCTATTACAACATATAGGATCATTACTATATTAAAAAAGATAGGTCGTATCATTATACGACGAGAATAACTTGTTAAAGGAATAAGCCTTAACATACCTCGGATGCCGATTCTCGTTTACCCAATTAGTTTCAACACCAATGGTTCCACTCAACTACAACCCTTATACAGAGAGAACAGGGCTAATTTCAATACCAAATTTGGAAAACAATGATATCTTTCGATAACAATAATAACCATAATTCAACTCTTCTTAACGCGGCTAAAAACCCATAATTTTTCGAGAGTTTAGAAGGGAGAAATGCTTACCTATAGCCTGTGGCCATTTAGGACCCAATTTGAAGTGATTTCGACAACCTTTATTCGAACGGGTTCCAGTACACCAAGAAAATTTTCAAGAAATAACTTCGCTCCCGTAGGCCGAGAACTTGTCACCCGAAGTTAATTTGTGCTTGGACAGAGTTTGACTGCGTAATTTGATGAAAATCCGATGAAAGTTATGTTTTCTCTCTATTCTCGATCGAGAGTCTATTGATGAACGATTTAAATCATCAAGGAGGGTCTTTATATAGTAATAGGACGGTGGCAGGGTGGGGCACGACGCGCCGCCCATAGCACCAAAACACGGGCACGACGCGCCGCCCATTGCGCTGAGGAAGAGGCGTGACGCGCCAGCCCTTGCGCTGAGGGTGTGGCGCGACACGGTGCCTGGGGCACCCTGCCTCAGACTTCGGCCTCCTTCTTGCTCAATTCCTTACTCATCTGTTTATTCCCCGAGCCTTTTTCCGTATGCATCACACTCTAAAACTCTCGACATACGTAGAACACATTGACTAAACAATGGGGACTTATGGGGTGTAACAACTAGTGACACTGATCCAGACAACTAGCAGGTAATAATGCAACCCATGTGCCATCACAACAAAAAAGTCCCTTACACTCATAGTATAACAACATATGTCTAAATAGGAAACAAAAGAAAATCACTCACTCTCTCTAAGAAATTCAAATAGTGTTGTGTGAAATACCATAGGCTTGCCCTTATTTTCTATACCTCGATTTTCAAACTGTCAGATTAGAATCACTATAGAAATTTTATTGGTTTGTGATGTAGGCTTCGATACAGGTATGATAAATATTGGTAAAGTGACTCAACCCTCCTTGGCACTATACTATTTTTGGCTCCACTTCACTTTTTTCTCACATTTTCTCCTTAGAAAACACTTCAAGATATTCATTTACAATTGGCATAGTTTGAATGGTTGGTGCCTTTTTTCCAACATAACAGTCTTACTCGGACCACGTAATACGAACACCCTTTTGATATCAACTTTCTTTCCTTAAGGTAGGAAATAAACCTGCCCAGTAATATCACATCATTACCTTTCTACTCCAAGATTGGCTCGCCCAAAAAATTAAACCGTACAACCTTTGTTCGACAGTCAATTGCTGCATAACAAGTACTTATCCAATCCATGCTCATATTAAGATTGAAGTCAACCATTTTGAACTCAGTTAGATCTGCCATAGTATCTCTGCTAGCTACTGTAACTGTACAATTATGATAGACTCATCTAGCTATAACTAATTCTCCAACTGGAGTTGACACTGCAAACAATTCTCGTAATCTTTCAGGTTCTAACCCAAATTTCCTAGCAATATATGGAGTATGTGTAACAAGGTAGCCCGTGTATTTATTAATGCATACACATTATATGAGAAAATAGATATATACATGTAATGAAATCTGGTGAGGCTTCGGAATCCTGATGTCCTGCTAGAGCATAACAACAATTCTAACCACCATCTATACTATTTCCTTTGTCCCGCTCTGCTGGTGACTGAGGGACACAAGGTGGGAGAGGTGCTGATAACAATGTAAATGTATACCTTGTAGATTGAGCTTTAGTATCTCTATAATCTTATGTGAATGAAAGACAATGCCTCATAGTGTGGCTAACAACCTCACAACAATAACAGGCATTCAAACCATACTGACATACTCTAGTATGTGGCCTACCACATTGGTTGCAATAGGGTCGAGGTAGCCTCATCTGATTTGTACCTCTCTATGTTTGTGGACCCCTTGCTCTATAGTGTTGACCATGCCTTTACTGGCTTCCCTGAACATAATTGGGCCTCGTAAACTAGGACAATGTATGGGTTATTGATGGGGCTGTTTATCGTCCCTTTGTCGGCCTTCTACTAAAATATGCTCCACCACTACTCGGATAACTGCGGGCTGTCCTAGCCCTCTTATTCTGACTTCTATCCTATTAGCCCGCAACTTATGCTTAATCTCCTCTATTTTTTAGGCATAGCCATAAGTGTAGTGATACTCATCTCTTTATTTAATGGTGCTATGGAATAATCCCTAACCAGATGGGGACCAAGGTTGTTTACAAACCAACGTACTTGCCCATGGAATGCTGACTAACTACGAAGAATACTTGGACATCTGAATGAACTTAAGGCAATATTCTTTGGCATTCATCTCATTCTGCCTTAAGTGTTGCAAACTCATCGGCCCCAAAATTCTGTATCTCAAATGGTAGAAAATTCTCCAAGAAGGCCTCAGTGAACTTGTCCCAAACTGCAGGAGGCGCATTAGTTTTCCTAGAATCTTCCGACATATCGTACTAAGCCCCTGCAACATCGATAGCAAGCTAATTAAACAGCCTCTATGTCAGAGATATGCATAACCCTGAAAGTCTTTGCAAGATCTTTAATAAAGTTCTGAGGATCCTCTATCAGACTAGACCCTATAAAGATTGGTGGATTCATATGCCAAAAGTCACGGACTCTAAAACTGATTGATTCTTCTTAAGGAGCTATGTTGGTGGAGGCTTCAGCTTGTCGTTGCCCCTATGCAACCACTAACTAAGTAAGTAACTGAATTTCTTTTCTAATATCTTGAATAGATGAACCAGAAAGTGGCATAAGTGATGTAGGTATTGTCACAAGTATAGGCGCTACCGTAGTTGTAGGTTGTGCATGAATTCCTCCCGACCCTCCTGATCCAATTAGTTGTGTCCTGGTGGGAGTCTGACTAGATGAGCTTCCTTTAACCCTGGGCTAAATCTCAATAATGACTCGCTAACTGTCGCCTCTGGAGCCCTACTAGTGCTGTCTCTTTGGCCAACTTTGGCTTTATCCTTTGAATGCATAGTCTGTACAAAAGAGAGCAGAGCATGAATTAAAATCAACTTCTTAAAATAGCCTTATTGCACAATCTAATATATGAAAGAAGGTCATATTTTCTTGATATCTATGTAGCCTTTATTATAAATGTGGGGTGGAACACATTCTTAACTAAAGTCCCGTAAGACACGATTTTACACACTCCTGAGATGCTTGAACCAAGGCTATGATATTAAGTTTTTTTTATTCCCCCACCCTAGATTAAGTGAATTATGCACTATTTGAACAGATAAACCTGATATAAATATAAATACCTAATCATACTTGGATAATCAGCCTGAAAACATATAGGGAAAGAAAATGGACACATCTTGAGTAATAACTACATATGTACAACATAAGTACAAGTATTCACATAAC
>JACEIK010006709.1:18482-30268 GCA_018107945.1 Datura stramonium | reverse complement strand
ATCTGCTACCCTGTGCATCTGATTCTGCATTAAAAGATGCAGCGCCCCTATCACGACCCAAACATAGGCTGGGATAGAGATACGGACAAGGAACCCTGAGAGGCTCCAAGTCGACCCATGGCATGAACATAGCGACTAAGAGCATACAACAACCGGAAACTGATCAAATAAAACATGCTTCAGCAGAAGTCTAATACATAACAATCTAAAATAGAGTCAACACTGATAAGCTGATATTTTACAAACTGACTGAGAAGCCTCTAACATCAATGATGAGCTGATGGGACAGCATCCCCAACTAGATCGACAAAAGTCTGTAACTGAAATAACATAACGATAATCAAACTGAATGTCCTCAAAGAATGAGGACTCACCAACACTAGCTAAACAGAATTGAGGGATAAGCAGGACTAATGGTTTGGCTGAGTCTGATCCTTGAGACCTGTATCATGAAATGATACAACATAGAGTATGCAACTAGTACTTTGAATGTACCAAGTATGCAAGGTAAGTAAAAATGGATAATTAAAATACATAAGAGTTCATAAGAGTAGAATAGTATAAATGTGAGTATCATAATATAAACATGAGGGCTCAAGGTATTTCAAACTGTTCATATTCTAAATGTAGCCATAATCATAAGAGAAACCTTGTAAAACATAACTTGATCCAAGGTAATGTAAACATTACAATGCATAAATCATGAGGAATAATGGGAGAAATCTTCTTAACCGACACTATCATGATAGAGCTTATATGATTCCCCAACTATTATGCTCAAATGGGCAGAGCCGTCCTAGGCTTACCAGGCAAGGGACGTGCATGACGTGATTTCACAAAGGTATCAATATATATATATATATATATAGTTCTTAGACCACGGGGTTTACCTAAACGCCGGGTCTATTTGGTGCTAGACACTACTCTAAAAAACATGCACATGAGGGCCCATGTAGCAATCATGAAATCATTCATGAAGTTCATGGCGAATAAATCATAACATGTTTGATCAAACCTGAAATACATGATTAGCCATTGATAAGGGCCCGTGAATCGGCCAAAAGTCATAAATTCATAAATCATGAAAAACATGCATATTTGGGAAAATCATATACTTGACATTCATAAATCCATTAAGAGTACTTGAAGAGAAATAATATCATAAATCATAAATCATAGTTTAGGCTTAGAAGATCAAAACCATAATAGAATCATAACTTGTCTTTTCATGAAACTTTGGATAATTGGGCATAGATTGATTTAGATTTGAAACCACAAAATTAATAATCAATTTAAGTATAAAATATTCCCAGAGGTCTTTACCACGACCGGAACATAGGCTTGAATTGAGACACGGGACAAAGAACCCTAAGAGGCTCCAAGTCGACCCATGGAATGAACATAACATCTAAGCAAAACATTTCAAATGTGAAAATATGACATATAACATAGAGGAAGTCTGAAAATCTGATAACTTTGAATAACTGAATACATAACACAAGTTTGAAGCTGATTACATACTATGTATGATAAGCCTCTACTACTGACGAGTTGTTAGAACAAGACCCCAACTAACTCACTAAAGTCCAAAAATGAAAATACTAAAATATAACTACTAAGAAAGGCCCTCGAAAGATGAGGACTCGCCAACTCTGACTGGGAGATACTAACACTGAGGATATGGCTAGTGGCGGGACTGAGCCTGAATGTCCGAGCCTGGATCGTGAAATGATACAACATGGAGTATGTGGTCTGTACATGAAATGTACTGAGTATGCAAGGTAAGTGAGATTGCTAAGTAAGTAAAATCAGAGATCATGCATATCATAGACATTTCATCATAAGAGTCTGAGAGTAGGGCTTGCATGCTATTATCTAAAATCATGATTTAAAATAACTGAATATCATAACTGAATCGAATGACCTAAAGCTAAAACTGTTAATCATAAGTAAAACTGAACATTGGGTCAAACCTACTGAAAACATAATAACATGACTGATAAACATATATAACTGAAATCATGAGGAACAATGGGAGACTTGTCATATCAACGACATTACCACGATAGAGCTTATGTGGTCCCGACTATTAAACTCAAGTGGGTAGAGCCGTCCAAAGCCTTGCCAGGGCTAAGGATGCTATTATGATATTTATATCAAGTTGAAGGCCCCTTGGTGGCAGGGGAAGCTCACAAGGGATGTCCTAAATAATCTAAACATACATACATTGGAACGTAGTTCAGAAGCATAGGGTTGACTGACCCTTAGCCTACTTGGTGCTAGACACTACTCCCAAAAACATGCATATGCTCTCCATCATTTTTCAATGAACCTGACCATTGTCTAGTGACAAAGCTGAATCATGACATGACATACATATTTTGAAAACATAATATGAAGAGCCTTGGCTCAAATCATACCACAAGCTGAACAAGAGTGGGAGTCTAGACTCCAAAACCATGTGGTAAGCTAATAACATGAACTTTAGATAAATCATGAACCATACTTGATCATATAGGCTTTCCCAATACTTAAACATGCTTGAAATAGTCTTTGATTACTCAAAACATAAACATAGACATGGGTAATTTGAAATCATACTTTCATCATGAACATCAAATCATAACTAGAAGCATATATCATAATCTCACCTTTTCATGAACATCCATAGATGGGCATCTTATCTATAAAACTTTGAAATCATAATTGGTAATTGAAAACATTATAAAAACATACCCATAAATCATAATTCAACAGTAGAAACATACATAGAGAATACCCATGATAGATACTTAGAGAATTCACAAATTGGGTTAAAACCCCATAGATCCATCAACTTAGAAATCACATGAAATTGAAGAGAGATTGTGCATGAGAGTGGTTGGATACACCCATTCATAACTGTACATACCTGGGAGAATCTGATTTCACAACCCTCTTGAGAGCCTAAATGAATTTCGAGAAGAACCTGATGAATCTAAGCTTGATCACCCTTAGAAACCACTAGGCTTGCATGCATGGAGATGAATAGGTTTAGGATGGGATAAACCCTTTTCACACTTATCTGAGCTTAAAAAGGTATAGTTTAGGCCTAGGAAACTTAGGAATTATGGAAAATCCCTTAATAAATTCGCAGCAAAATGTACTTTGCCAGTCCCAAGGAGGGACTAGACGACTCATCGTCACTGACCATGATTCGTGGTCATCTCTCATTTCCAGAACTGAAAATTCATCATCACTGGTCCCCAAGACGGACACCACGGCTCGTGGTGTGCCCGACGACTCGTGGTGACTAGCCATTATGAGCACTGTCAAAACTTCCAACTTTCAAATCAAACTTCTGACCACAACTAACATGATGATTCATGGTGTTGACCGCGACTTGCGGCCTCACCCATGGTCAACCCCCAAACCAAGAAATCCAACCAAGTATTCCCTCCTTCCCATGAGTCAATTAAAGACTCGTGGTGCACCTCACGGGTCACTGGACGACTCGTCCTGTGACCTGGTGCAAAAAATCCAATTTTCTCCGTTTCAACCCTCAGGTCTGATCTTAGGGCTTTAGGGTATTGCAATATCTCCCCCTTGGGAACATTTGTCATCGAATGTGAATAAACATACTAAAAAACATAGAATGCAAACATCATATCAAATACTGAACATTTAGGGCTGAAACCTGACGGAGTGACTGTCTCCGGACTGAACTACTTGACTGAACTGAACTCATGAATCATACATACATGCATTGACAAGAAAGAAACTGGGGCACATGAAACTGAATAGAGTACTAGTGAGAAAACTGATACCTCAAACTGAAACTGAGTTGGGAGGAAAAAGATGCAGGTAGTGAGCAATCATATTTGTTTCGTCTTCCCATGTAGATCCCTCAACATGCTGGCTCCTCCACAAAACCTTGACTGAGGCTACTTCTTTTTTTCTTAGCTTTCCAACTGGACGATCAATTATTTCCACCGGAACCTCCTCACAGCTAAGACTATCCTACACACCTACGCTTTCCACTAGAACAACCAAAGCTAGATCATCCAAACACTTCTTTAAAAGTGACACATGGAACACCGGAGGAACTGAAGACAATTATGAGGGCAACTCCAACTCATAGGCCACATTGCCAATACATCTCACAATCCTATACGGGCTGACATAATGGGGACTGTGTTTCCCTTTCTTTCCAAATCTCATCACTCCCTTCATTGGAGATTCCTTCAGAAACACCCAATCATCATCTTAAAACTCAAGCTCTCACCTTCTCACATCTGCATAGGACTTTTGGTGACTTTGAGCTACTTTCAACCTGTCCCTTATTAGCTGAACTTTCTCCATAGCCTCATGGACTAAATCTGGTCCTATCATTGCATCTTCACCGACTTCGAACCAACCATTAGAAGATCTGCATCTTCGCCCATAGAGAGCCTTAAACGGAGCCATTTGAATGTTGGAATGGTAACTGTTGTTATATGAAAACTAAATAAGAGGAAATTGATCATCCCAACTACCCTTGAAATCAATCACACATGCTCTCAACATGTCCTCAAGAGTCTAAATGGTCCGCTCGACCTGACCATTTGTTTTCGGGTGAAACGCTGTGCTAAGCTTGACTTGAGTACCAAGTCCCTTTTGAAATGATTTCCAAAACTTGGAGGTAAACTGAGTACCACTAACTCCCAAATGTATAACTTAGCATAATCCTCCACTGAACCGATTGGTTTGACCAGTAGAAAATGGGTTACTTTGGTCAATCTATCTACGACAACCCAAATAGAGTCATACTATTGACGAGTGTGAGGCAACCCTGTAATGAAGTCCATATTGATTTCCTCCCAATTCCAAGTAAGGATGTTAATTTCTTGAAGCACATCTACAGGTATTTGATGCTCAACCTTTACTTATTTACAATTCGGACATTTAGCCACAAACTCCGCTTTGTACTTCTTCATGCCATTCCACCAATAGACTTCCCGTAGGTCACGGTACATATTGGTGGCGCTTGGATGAATAGAATATCTGGAACCATGAGCCTCGTATAACATCCAATCTCTTAAATCACCAACACCCAAAACACATAGAAGACCCTAATATCGAAGTACACCATTTCCCCATGGGAAAAGACCTCCACTTTCTGATTCTGAATGGCTTCCTTCAACTTTACTAAAATAGGATCCTCGTCTTCTCTAGCTTTGAAATCGGTCACAAAGGAAGATTCTGATCCATGCTGAACAATGACACCACCATCCGTCGAGTCAACAAGACGGACTTCTAGTCGTGTAAGCCGATGCACATCATTCACTAACTCTTTCCTTTCCTCATCTATATGGGACACACTCTCCATAGAAATCCTTCTAAGAGCATCTGCCACCACATTTGCCTTGTTCGGATGGTAAAGGATACTCATATCATAATTTTTCAAAAGCTCCAACCACCTTCTCTGACGTAGATTTAGATCCTTTTGGGTAAACACATATTGTAGGGTTTTGTGGTTCGTAAACACATCCACATGGACCCCGTATAGTAGTGTCTCCAAATCATAAAGGAAAATACTACCGCCACCAAATCGAGGTCATGAGTCAAATAGTTCTTTTCATGGAATTTTAGCTTCCTAGAAGCATAGGCTATAACTTTACCATGTTGCATGAGTACACAACAAAGACCGATCCTCAAAGCATAAATATATACCACAAATCCATCGGTACCCTCAGGTAGGGTCAACACTAGTGCTGAGGTGAGTCTAGTCTTCAACTCTTGGAAGCTTTTCTCACAAGCCTCTGACCATTGAAACTTCACTTTCTTCTGGGTCAACTTAGTCAATGGTGTTGCAAGGGATGAAAACCCTTAAATAAACCTCTTATAGTAACAATCTAAACCCAAGAAAGTCCTGATATCCGAAGGATTCATTGATCTAGGCCAATTCTTCACCGCTTCTATCTTTTGGGAATCCACCTGTACACCCTCACTTGACATCACATGACTCAAAAATGCTATTGAGTTCAGCCAAAACTCACACTTGCTGAATTTAGCATACAACTGGCAATCCTTCGAGTCTGTAGTACCACCCTCAAATGAGCGACATGGTCCTCTTTGCTCCAAGAGTATATGAGAATTTTATCTATGAACACAATCACGAACATATCCAAATATGGCTTCAAAACCCTGTTAATCAAATCCATAAAAGTTGCAGGAGAATTTGTTAGTCCAAAAGAAATAACTGCAAACTCATAGTGACCATACCGACTCCTGAAGGCTGTCTTCGAAATGTCACTCTCTCGAACCCTGAGATGATGGTATCCGGATCTGAGGTCTATCTTTGAGAAACACTTGGCACCCTAAAGCAGGTCAAATAAATCATCTATCGTGGGGAGAGGATACCTATTCTTGATTTTGACCTTGTTCAATTGTCGATAGTCAATGCAAATTTGTAGGGAACCATCCTTCTTCCGGAGAAAGAGAACTGGTGCACCCCATGGGGATTTGCTAGGTCTAATAAAACCCTTGTTAAAAGATCCTTCAACTCCTTTATCTTAGTTGGAGTCATTCTATAAGGAGGAATAGATATAGGCTGCGTATCGGGAAGAAGGTCATTATTAACATCAATCTCCTGCTCAAGAGGAATACCCGGTAAATCATCTGGAAACACTTCTTACTATTTGCACACTACAGGAACTGACTGGATAGTCGGGATTTCGAATGTAGCACCCTTAACCCTAACTAGATGGTAAACGCAACCCTTAGAAATTATATTTCTGGATTTAAGGTAGGAAATGAAGCGACCTACAGGCATAGTTGAACTACCCTTCTACTCTAGGATTGGCTCTCCTAGAAATCAGAACTCTACCACAAGGGTTCTACAATTTACTGAGGCGTAACATACATGTAGCCAATCCATGCCAAATATAACATCAAAATTAATCATGGCTAGCTCTACTAAATCTGCTAAGGTGACTTTCTAAAGAACTGTGATAGGGAAAATTTTATATACTCGTCGATCTATAACTGAATCACCGACTAGAGTAGAGTTTTAGAAGGGTTTTTATAGGATTTTGAGACTGACTTCGAACCTACTAGAAACATAGGGCATCACAAAAGATAAAGTAGCCCCTAGATCTAACAATGCATAAACATCAAGGTGGAATACTCGTAACATACCAGTGACTACATCTGGGGAGACCTCCTACTCCTGACGAGATGCTAGGGAATAGAATCTGTTCTAGCGCTGACCACCACTTGCACTAGTGGATGCACCCTACTGAGCTGAGCGTGCTGGTGGGGCTGCTGAGCTAGTGGCTGGGCCTCAACCCCTATCATGGCCCTGTCTGGCTGCAGGAAATTCTGTAAGCATATGTCTGGGCTTCCCACACCCGAAACAAGCACCTGAATTGGCTAAACACTGACCGGTGTGTCTTTTGCCACACCTTCCACACTCCGGGATGCTAGACTCTGCGGGTTACTCCCCTGACCTCAAGAGCGTAATGCTCGTCCCCTCTGGAAACGCCTAGATCTGGACGGCACACTCACATAGCTGACGACAATGTGGATGAAGATCTTTTGTGGGACTACTGACGGTGCCCACCACCAGGTCTCTGCTGGGAGAATCCGAAGCTATCAGCCCTTGCCCTCTTGGACTCTCTCTCCCGCTCACTCACCTGTACTGCCTCTATCTGTTGGGCATACAGAACTATCCGAGGAATGTCAATGTCCTAATGAAGCATCGTGGTCTGGCAATCTTTGACCATATTATCTGCTATCCAATGCACGAACTGACTCACTTTGGCTCTCTAATCTTTCACCAACTCAGGTGCATACTTGGACAAGCGAGTGAACTCTAAAGCATACTCTTAGACTATCATCTTTTCTTGCTTCAAGTTCAAAAACTTTGCTGCTTTAATCTCCCTCATCTTACGAGGGAAGAACCGATCCAAAAATGCGTTATGGAACTCATCCAAACCAATGGGGTCTGCTCCAATTGTCCTTCCATCCTTCTATTTCCTAAAACAAATGTGCGCAACCCCTTTCAACTGGTACGAGGCTAAATCTGCGCACTCCACCAAAGTCATCCCCATGATCTAGGTGATCTTCAAAACTTCAACATTATATTAATGTGGATCCTCATCAACCTTTGATCCGAGAAACATCGGAGGGTCCATCCTCAGAAAATCTCTAACTCTCGCCGCTGCCGCATTTTCATTCTAAGGGACATGCGCTACCGCCTGTTGGTTGACCTGAGTGGTTAAAACCTGAGCTAGCATCTTTATGGATGCCCTAGACTCTACGTGGGCAACCTGTTCGGGTACATGCTCCTCGGGGGAAGGTGGGGCCTGCTGGTGGCCATCTTCGTTGCCATTCTTGTGGCCATTTCAATTTATGTTTCTTCTTTTGTTAACTCTGTGAGGAGGCATGATTCTGAAAATGCATATAGCATGAGTTAGAAGGATAAAGAGAGACATGAAATGAGGACTCACCAACTCTAACTTGAAGATACTAAAATTGAGGATCTGGCTAGCGTCGGGACCGAGCCTGTATCATGAAATGATATGGCATAGAGGATGCGGTCAGTACATGGAATGTACTAAGTATGCAAGGTAAGTAAAACCGCTAAGTAAGTTAAATCAAAGATCATGCATATCATAAACATTTCATCATAAGAGTCTGAGAGTAGGTCTTGTATGCTATTATCTGAAATCATGATTTAACATAACTGAATCGAATGACCCAAAGCTGAACTGTTAATCATAAGTAAAACTGAGCACAGGGTCAAACCTGCTGAAAACATAATAACATGACTGATGAACATACATAACAGAAATCATGAGAAACAATGGGAGACTCGTCATATAATCGTCGTTACCACGATAGAGCTTACGTGGTCCCGACTATTACACTCAAGTGGGCAAAGCCGTCCAAAGCCTTGCCAGGGAGAAGGACGCTACCATAATATTGATATCAAGCTGAAGGCCCATTAGGGGCAGGGGAAGCTCACAAGGGAGGTCCCAAATAAGCTGAACATACCTACGTTCCCACGTAGTTTTGAGGCATAGGTTTGACTAACCCTTAGCCTACTCAGTACTAGACACTACTCCAAAAAACATGCATATGCTCTCCATCATTTTTCAACAAAGCTGAACATTGTCTAGTGACGAAGCTAAATCATGAAAGGACATACATATTATAAAAACATAAAATGAAGAGCCTTGGCTCAAACCATACCACAAGCTGAACAAGAGTGGGAGTCCAGACTCCAAAATCATATGGTAAGATAATAACATGAACTTTAGACAAATCATGATACATACTTGATCATATGGGCTTGCCTAATACTTAAACATTCTTGAAATAGACTTTGATTACTCAAAACATGAACATAGACATGGGTAATCCAAAATCATACTTTCATCATGAACATCTCATCATAACTAGAAGCATAGATCATAATCTCATCTTTTCATGAACTTCCATAGATGGGCATCTTATTTGTAAAACATTGAAATCATAATTGGTAATTGAAAACATTGTATAAACATTCCCATAAATCTTAATTCAACATTAGAAACATGCATAGAGAATATCCATGATAAATTCTTAGAGAATTCACAAGTTGGATTAAAACCCCATAGATCCATCAACTTAGAAATCACATGAAATTGAAGAGATATTGGGCATGGGAGTGGATGGATACACCCATTCATAACCCTACATACCTAGGAGAATCTGATTTCAAAACCCTCTTCAGAGCCCAAAGGAATTTGGGGAAGAACTTGATGAATATCATCTTGATCACCCTTAGTAACCACTAGGCTTGCATGCATGGAGAGGAATAGTCTTAGGATGGGTTAAGCCACCTTAAAACACACTTATCTGAGCTTAAAATGATGTAGTTTAGGCCTGGGAACTTAGGAATTAGGGAAAATCCCTTAATAAATTCGGAGGAAAATACACTCTGCCAGTCCCAACTAGGGACTGGACGACTCTTCATCACCTGGTCACCATGAGGGACACCACGACTCATGGTGTGCCCGATGACTCGTGGTGACTAGCCGCTAGGAGCACTATCAAAACTTCCAACTTTCAAATCAAACTTCTGACCACAGCTAACATGAGGACTCGTGGTGTTGACCAAAACTCGTGGCCTTACCTGTGGTCAACCCCCAAACCAAGAAATCCAACCAAGTCTTTCCTCATTTCCACAAGTCACCTAACGACTCGTGGTGTACCTCACGTGTCACTAGACGACTCGTCCTATGGCCTGGTGTAGAAAATTCTATTTTCTCCGTTTCAACCCTTAGGTTTGATCTTAGGGCTTTCGAGATATTACAGTCTTAGATGGAGTGACTGTCTCTAGACTGAACTACATGACTGAACTGAACTCATGAATCATACATACATGCATTGACATGAAATAAACTAGGGCACATGAACTGAACATGAAACTAAATAGAGTACTGGGAGGAAACTAATACCTCACGCTGAAACAGAGCCGGGAGGGAAAAGATGCGGGTATTTAGCCATCATATCTGCTTCGGCTTCCCACATAGCTCCCTCAACATGCTGGCTCCTCCAAAAAACCTTGAGTAAGGCTACTTCTTTGTTTCTTAGATTTCAAACCTAACGATCAAGTATTTCCATCAGAACCTCCTTATAGCTAAGACTATCCTTCACACCTACGCTTTCCACCAGAACAACCAGATCTGGATCACAAAAACACTTCTTTAAAAGTCACACATGGAACACCAAATGAACCGAAGCCAATTCTGAGGGAAACTCCAACTCATAGGCCATATTGCCAATACGTCTCACAATCCGGTATGGGCCGACATAACGGGAACTGTGTTCCCTTTCTTTCCAAATATCATCACCCCCTTCATGAGAGATACCTTTAAAAACACCCAATCATCAACTTGAAACTCAAGTTCTCTACTCCTCTCATCCGCATAGGACTTTTGGCGACTCTGAGCTATATTCAACCTGTCCCTTATAAGTTGAATTTTCTCCATAACCTAATGGATTGAATCTGGTCCTATCATTGCAACTTCACCAACTTCGAACCAACCAATAGGCAATCTAGATATCCACCCATAAAGAGCCTCAACAAAGCCATATGAATGTTGGAATGGTAACTATTGTTGTATGAAAACTCAATGAGAGGCAACTGATCATCCCAACTACCCATGAAATCAATCACATGCGCTCTCAACATGCCCTCAAGAGTCTAACTGGTCCTCTCGTCCTAACCGTCTATTTGCGGGTGAAATGTTATGCTAAGATTGACCTGAGTACCAAGTCTCTTCTGAAATGATTTACAAAACTAGGAGGTAAACTAAGTACCTCTATCTGATATGATGGACAAGGGCACTCCTGTCACAACCCGAATGTAGACCTGGATCGTAACACAGGACAAGGAATGTAATACCTCAGAAACTCAAAATCTAATTCCAGGACATAAATCTGGAAATCTGGAAAAGATGTAGAAAAGTTATAGGACGACCTACCTAGCGACTCGTTAAGTGACCTCATGACTCGTTAGATGAGTCGTGACATGGAGGTTTGAGATTTTGGAGAAGGGAGGCAATGGACCCAACGAGGGACTTCACCAATCGTGGTCATTGACCATGACTCATTAGGTGACTCGTGGTCAGGCCTGAGTTAAGATTATATTTGGTGACTAGGGTACTTGACGGGTGGGGGAAACGAGTCGTGGTCCCCAGTAATGACTCGTTATGTCCCCCTTTACCAGTCTTATTGAGTTTTTAGCTAGTATACCTGACGGGAGTGACCATGAG
>JACEIK010006709.1:0-10507 GCA_018107945.1 Datura stramonium | reverse complement strand
CTCACCTCAGTCACCGCCACCCTCCCTCTCTCTCTCATCATTTCTCCCTATCACCTTTCTCCATTAACGCCGACCAGACCCCTCTCTCCCTTTTCCCCGTTGTCTCCAGTGAAATCCCAGCCTACCTCCCTACTCTTACCCTCTTCTCCCCTCACCCAAACACCACCAAATCTCCCTCTCCGCAATGCTACAACACCCAGCACCACCAAAAAAGCCAAACTGGTCACTCACCCTTCTTCCCTTCTTCTCTTCTCCGTCGTCGACCACCCGCGAACCAACCACCTCACTAGAAACCACCAGATCTCCTCCCTCCCTTTTCATTTTTCCCTGCTTTGGCAACCACCATCAATCGCACAACCATATCCGCCTCCCTCAGTTTTACCCCTCTTCCCCTTTCTCTCTTAGAAAAAAACAACTACCATCGGCGTTCTCTCCCGTTTGTAATCGACTTTGTCGATCACACCTAGACTATGAAGATTTGGACAGATTCATAAAATCTGTTACATATTATTATTGTTTATCATAACAAGTTTTAAATTTTAATTTATGCATGTTAGGTGTTGATTTGTTTCTAAAACTCTACTGATGATATAACCTTCATCAAATTTGTTGAAAGAAATACGGATTTGTAATTTATTTTCATTTACTACGGAAAAATTGTGACAGTCTTGTATAATATATTTTGTTCCTTCTCTAACTAATTCTTGTTGAATGGATTATAATCCAGATACGCTACTTTTTTTTATATATTCAAAATGGTAGTCTTTTAATAATAGTTGACGGTTTCTTACTGGATTCATATAGATGAACTTATTAATAGCTTCATACTTTCCTATATGTTTGGTATAATTAATTTGAATTATTTCACTATAAAAAATGATGTAGGATATATTCAAATCTTGTGATAATTAGTATTGAAATATTATTATCTTCCTTTTTAAATTCAATTTGTAATAGTCTTGTATGTTAATTATGGCAACATGTATTTTCTATCCTTTCTTACTTTGATTTAAAATGTGTATCAACATCCAAAGTTTGAAAGTCTTGAGTGTTTGTTTTTTTCCTTTTATTTTGATTCATAATTTGTGTAAATATGGTAAACAATTACATTTTAAATTTGTATATGCAAATGTGATCCTTTTATTCTGATTCGTAATTTGCGTAAATATGGTAAACTTTAATTGGTATATACAAACCTGATAGTTTATTTACTTACCCTTCATAAATCATGAATTTCCTCTATATTTTCTTTGCCTATTTTTCTATAACTTTAGTTTTGCTCATAATTGGTTCCCACTTAGTTGGTTCTATTTAAGGAATGCTTATGTGGCTTATTATTCCTTACTCTTGATTGATTTGGTATATTTTATTCGAAGTGACCTCTTTAATTAACGGATTGGACTGTGTATTTAAGGCAGATAATTTCATTAATTTATTTTCTGATTATTTCCTTCTTTCTTGAACTCTTTGATTGATTATGATTTCATGGCAACATAAACATGCTCCCTCCCTCTTTAAAAGGGCACTACTTCTGGAGGAATACCATCTTTTAACTTTCTCTTTTCTTTTAACATTCGAAAAGGAAGACTTTTCTAACAAAAATAATGTTTTAAAATTTTCTCATTTTTTAATATTTTAAAAGACTACTTGATATTCGAGTCTTTCTTTCCCTACGGTTAAGACTCATTTCGCGAATCATTTTATTCTTAATTAGTCCCTAACTGGTTAGTTCATCTAGTTATTTACTTTTATGTTATTCTCTAGTCTAGTTACTGATTAGCAAATATAAAAAATGATTCATGTGTTATTTGAAGTGTGTAAGTTTAAGAGTATTTATTATTTACCAGTTTATTTATGTTCACGTGATAAGGTATGAATCTTTGGGTGTTATCTATATGAAACTTTTGTTTGTGTTTATATATTTATTTTCATGTGCTTGTTGAATCTTTGGAATAAAGTATTCCCTTTACCTACCTTTGTTTTGGTACGTTGAAGAGTCACTCAGGATTCGGAGGATAAGGGACCACGAGGGCAATTTAAATATTATAATTTTATCTTATGTATTTCTCTTTCATTATCTTAATTTCAAATAAGCATGTATAAACAAATGAATATAGTGAAAAGGGGACATTTTAAGGGGGGCGGGATTTATTTGTTGCTTGCTTTGATCTTTCCTTCTCTTAATCTTTTGTTTAAATTGCCTTTTTCACAAAAATCATTTTGTTATATTTTGATTAAAGTTATTGTTTATTCTCCTTTTAAAATAAAAATTTCTAATTTATTTTATATATGAATACTATCCCTTAACCTATAGTTATTCGGAAAGTAANCTTTTAAAATAAAAATTTGCAATTTATCTTATATATGAATATTATCCCTTAACCTATAGTTATTGGGAAAGTAAAAGAAATTACGAGGTCTAATTTAGCAAAATTTTTAATTAAACCGACCCGTTCCCCCTAAGTACCATCAATCTAAAATTTTTTATTTATATGTAAATATTTGTGTCTTTATTAAAATCCTTTTAAATGCATTATTATATTTTCAACTTAAGACCGACCTCATATCAATTTGTTGCCAAGGTAAAGATCATAATTTACAATATCATGTTCTTATCCCTAAAAGCAACAAACATTTTAAACTTCCAAAAATTTTCTTTATCTTATTTAAATTTAAATCGGCATAAATTCATTTATAGTTGTGATTTGTTATCTTTCTTTTCTACCCTCTTTGGGTAGTTAAGGTTCATATATATCTTTGGCTATTATGAACAAAATTTTGTTGTTATATGTTAAATATCGTTTAACTTCTTTCTTCTCACTAGTCTAAGATCAAACTCTTAATCAACTAATGCATGTGGTGAAATGTGATAAATAACTTACAAATCAATTTAATTTAGCACCTAATTTTATATTAATTTAATTAATATTGAAACTCATTTGTTTTAAAATTAAATTTTATATGTCTAACTAGGAAATAACTTAATTATTATTTTATCACATATTTTGCATTAATTAATGAATGACTTAATTTACGCAATATAATAACTGATTTACTTGCCTCATGTAATGTTTGAGAATATTATCTTTCTATTTTGATATGTCTGCATGTTTAAAATGATTATCACCTAGGGTTAACATTAACTGGTGAACTAATTTAATTATTTATTGGTATTAAAATATGTTATATTGTTAAATAATTTGGTTAATATTTTATTATTTGATTTTTGCATTAAAAGTAATTGGATTGAGTTTTTTATAAGAGTTTATTTGTCCAATCACATAGTTAAGTTAGTTTTTAATGAAATTAATTAACCTTATTTGCTCGCTTAGTAATTTTCCTCATAATTAATGAATTCGGTTACCTAGAGCTAACATCATATAACCCAATTGAGACATTGTGGAATAGGCTAAAACTCTCTTAATGTCTTTTTGAGCAAGCGCTAAAGTAGCTCCTAATAATATAGGGACCCACATTTGTGGACCTCAAAAGGTGCTGAACACCTTCCTTTCGAGGTAATTTGAGCCCTTACCCGATTCTGGTAACGTAGATTAGTCGAACAAAATTACTTGTTTAATTAGTTTATTCTGGTGCCCTAACGCGCCAAAATTCGTTAGGTGACGACTCTTCTTTCTCTTTAAATCCTTTAAAAGTTGTCACATGTTGTATCCTGCTCTCCGCGAGGAAAATGGGGCGCGACAATATGGCGACTCTGCTGGAGGTTTTAGGTTTTCTAACCATAACGGTTTCATTTATTATGTGGGGTTTGTTACGTTTTGTTTATTTCTGTTCTATGAAAATCCCTTTCCTTTTTTCATATCTTATTTATTAAAAAAATATATGATTTTATCATATTCTTACCGTATTATTATTTCATTTCATTCTTTTATGTGCATTTAATGTAGAATCTTCTTTCCTTATTTGTTTATTTTTTTCTGTATATGATTTTGTGTTTTATTTTCTTCCTAACATAATTGATTTCCTTACATATCAAATGCTACTTGCCTTTCTAATCGTCTCACTCACACATTTGAAAGCGGTTGCGTGGTTTCACGATTGTTCACGTTTAAATACCCGTGTCGAGGAGTGTCTCATAATTTGGTCGATCAGCGGTGCGTCGATGGTCATGAGCCTCCTCACTTTCAAGTTGTCCTCTTGAGGGACTCGTGTCTTTACCAATTCATTTTTTATCATGCATATTCTTTTGTTGCTTTGAAATTAATTTTAGCTTCATGTATACCTCTTTTCCTTATTCCCATTATTTGTTTTGACATGTCTGTAACCTATTGGGCTTAGTTTTAATGATTTTCAATTATTTGAATTATCATTTGTGTTACTACTTTTATGTGCTGCATGATATCCTCCTCCGTTTGAAATTTCTTTTATTTTATTTGAGAACGGTTGCGTGGTTACACGGACGTTCATTCCTAAAATACCCGTGTCGGAAAATGTCCTGTGGATTGATCGATTAGCGATGCATCGACAGCCATATGCTCTCCCACTCTCAAATTGTCCGCTTGACAGAACCGTGTCTATACCCACTCTCATAATTGAATCCTGAAAATAATGCTTGCATAAGTTACGTGCATTTTTGTATTTGTTTTTTTTAGAGTGAAATATTTTTCTCTAATATTTAACCCTTTTCCTTATTGCCTTAGGTTGTTTCCTTATTTAAAAATACTTATTTTACATGATTAATTTACATACTTGATCCATTTATTTGTTTACATTCCTTTCAAACATTTTCTTTATTTGTTTCCTGAAGTAAGTCATTTTCTGCCATGTTTTCTTTGTAGGTTTCCATATTTAAAATATTTCTTTTACGTGATTAATTCATTTACTTATTCCCTATATATGTTTCCTTGTTAATGTTTAATATTTTCAGTCATTTATATTTATTGGTTTCTTAATTGTTTACGTGTTACTGCTTTTAATTATGTATTAATTGATATATAACTGCATATAATTGTCATTCCGCTCATACTTCCCCCATTTGGGACCTCTCACTATCACACACTATACACGCGAGTTGTGCTTTGCACTTCTCCATTTTCTTTGAAAATCCATTTAGAGAGTTGGCATATGCATGTGGTGAATGGATAGTTTTACTACCATGTGACCACGTGCCTTCTCGCATAAGAATTTTTTCAAGTCCGTCTATCCAACTCTTAGAAATTTAGGATAAATCATGCATGCATTATTCCCTAGGAAGTCTCGATAATCTTGGTGTATTAAGAACATTAGTAAAACTTTGCCCAAAGTCCAAAGAGATTTACAATCTCGAAAAAGACATTATCATATCTATTTATATTTTTATTTGAGAGGTCAATATGTCTAAAAATGTAAACTATTTGCTCCTTAGGTGGGAAGGGTAAACCTAACATTTTGATGCAGGTAGAGTACAAAGTCACATCGTGTAAGCTAGGAAGAAGCCAAAGACGGAAGAGTATTTCCATTTAGGCTATATCTTTATTTTTGTAATTTATTTCTTGTAATATTTCATTATATAAAATAAAGCAATAATTTATTTATGTATCTAGGATTTAGTGGAGCAAATGGAATGATACATTATGGCATGTTTGTCTCTCAAAATCCGCTAGGCATACCTCTGGCACAAAGAGGTCACAATACATTAGGACGTGCGAGTTATTTGCTACATGTTAATTTGAGATATGTTTATGTAATTTTATTTTCCTTCGTCCTTCGATTTCTAAATCTTCAAATTAATTCTAGAATCATTTCGTGCTTATACTCTCTCAATCTTATATTCTATATAATTTACACTTTTAGGCCCAAAACATACAATCCTGGAGCCTAGTTCAAAATTTCTTTTCTTTCATCAATATTAGTGTATGTGTCTTTCAAAATAGCCTCTTCAACATTCATTCATTCGCAGTCACATAATCATCCTATTTGTGCAAATTAAGCCCAAACTCTACTCAAGTTTATCTTCTTGCCACTAAGTTTTCGATATCTCATCAATCTCTCATAACTTTGGATCATTTTTTATAAGCATATTTCATCATTAGCAATACATATCTCCTTTTCTCCAAATCAAAGATCTGATTGTTCGGCGAAAGTCGGTTTTTCTCATTCCATTGACTTGCGAAATTAGTTAGCAACGTCACCATATACTCGTTCGTATCACAGATTTTTGGTATTTATCAAGTGTCACATCTCAAGTTTCATCATTATCACCACATTCATGCCTCCAGATTTTGCATTATGATCAAGTTTAAATTTGTTTATTCGGTTTGAAAATCTTTAACAAAAATCATTGTTTTGGTGTTATTATTAATATCTTATTCTATATGGTACAAATGTTTGCATCTAATTCGTTTATTTTGTCTAAAGTTTGTCAGGTACTTGAACATCGATTCAGTTGAGAATCTGCAATTTGACAAAATGTCTGATATTCCAAACAATTCTAGCCCTTTTCTCAACCCAAATTTTGGTCCTCGCTCGACACAAAGTATTTTCTCGATGATACCTCTTCATCCAACCCCATCTCTTACACTCCCTCCACAAATTCCTTCATCGCATACCCATATTGGAACTTTGCAAAACCTGAGAACATCCGAAGGCGAGATCATGACACTATGAAAGAGTTCAATAACTTGGAAAAGGTTGTGGATAAGAAACTACGCTCGAGAAATATTCCAGATTTGAGGTATAAGAAGTTGTGTCTATATCCAAATGTTCAATTGCCACTGGGATTTAGGATCGCAAAATTCAACACCTTCAATGGGCATGGAGACCCAATCGAACATCTGAAGGACTATTGCGGCAGATTAGTCGGAATTGGACATGATGAAGCTCTCCTAATGAGATTATTTATGCAGAGTCTGTCAGGAGTGGCGTTCACTTGGTATGTCAAGCAATATTTCAACAAATGGCATACTTGGGAAGATATGACTCAAGATTTTGTAGAACAATACAAGTTTAATACTAAGGACGATCCGACATTTCTGGATTTGCTTGAGATAAGGAAAATAGCTCACAAATCTTTTGAGGAATATGTGAGGCGGTGGAGGGGAGAAGCTTCTAAGATACGTCACTCCCTATCTGAAGAAGAATTAGTCCAATATTTTATCAAGTCACTAGACGGTATATACTGTAGATACTTATATTTCACAATCATTCATAACTTTGCAAGTCTGATTCGGATTGGGAAGGAATTGGAATATGGCATTCGAACAGGGAAAATTATTGATAATGCCACAAGTTCTCAAGCACGAGAAAGCCCTCCGAATAGAAGGAAAAAAGGTATCTCAGCCACCATTTCTCCACCACAATACCATTAGGATGTACAACAAGTATGTGCCATCTTTGACTCTGGCAATGAGCAGAGCTCCCGATGTCAAGCTTATCAGACACCACTTGATTTCAACCAACATGATTTTCGACACCAAGCTCATCCGGTGCAATCCAATCAATTAAAGGAAGTAAGGTCTTGCACGTTTACCCCTCTAACTGAACCTTTGACAAGCATATTTTAAAGGTTGAGGGCCTAAGGAGTTTTGAAACCAAGAGAAGGATGGATTCCCAAACACCCGTCCCCAAATTTTTATCCATCCAAAAGATGCGCAGACCATTCGACTATTCAAGGCCATGATACTGAAGAATGTGCAGCACTAAGGTACAAGATTCAAGATTTTATTGAGAAAAGAAAGATAATAGTGCATCGAGGACCGATGAATTACGAGTCCATTACTCCTAGAGTAATCATAGTCCAAGGTGATCCAACGAAAATAGTTTCAAGAAATTTGACAAGAAAGCGTAAAAGGAACTGATGAAGACGAGACCGTCATAATCAAAGTGCCTTCATTATCCGCTTCCCCGCTCCTTAACTTTTTCCATCTTTAGTCATTTCTTTGTACTCTGAACTACGCCTGACCTGATTCCTTTTGGATACGTAGGCAGCCACTTTTGTGTTCGATCTCAATCAAATAAAACTTTCTTTCTTTCCATGGCCAAACCAAATATTTGGCTCACCCAAATATAAAATCCATGGAAATTTCATTTAACCCTTAAATGTCAAATGTGGGTTCAAACTGAATCTCGATGTTCAATTATAAGATAACCATTCCTTTTGAACCGATAATTTTGTTTAAGTGAAGCAGGAATACAAAGTCCTTAAGTCAAATGTGGGCAGAAATTTTTTAGGATTCCTCAAATATTTCACCAAAGTGCGAAGTACACAAAGGTCGAAACAACGATAAGGAGCAAAGGTGTGCACCAACCTTACCTTTTAAAACTCATAACATTTGTTTGAGTGTAGGTGTAAAAGGAACACAGTTCTGCCTCTTACAAGTTATTATTATGCCTCTAGATTCGAGTTTTTATTACGCCGCATCAAGCTACTATTATTGAACTATTACTACGTATTTGGATTCAAGCTATCACGCCACCAAGTTAAGTTGCCATTACTTAGTGGTTATCATGCTACATTATTCAATCAGGCCCATGTTATGCTACTTTCAACCTAATATTCTGTTATTATTATACCATGCTGCTATTATCCAACCAAGCCCGTTTTGATACTATTCAAATTATTATGCCACTATCATGCCATTATTTCAATCAGGCCGCTATTATGCTACCTTCAGGCCACTATTTCACAAAATTCAGGCTACATATTTCTTCTATCAAGCTACGGTTATTATTGTGCTATTTTAGGTTCACATTGTGCTATTGTTGAGCTCCTATTATTTTATTGTGCCACTTCAAGATGCTATTATGCATATTCAGTTAGGCTCGTATTATGCTACTGTCAAGTTGTTATCATGTTACTATCATGTTGCTATGTTATTCAATCATGCCCGTATTATGCTACCTCGAGCTACTATTATGTTATTCAGCCTAGCCCCTATTATGCTATTATTATATTGTGATGTTATTCAGTCAGGTACGTGTTATACCACTTTCATGTTATTATTAACTGGGCTAGTTCACCCTAAAATAGGACATCTTGGGTTGGTCCACCCTAAAATAGGATATTTTGGGTTCGTCCGCCCTATAAATGGACATTTTGGGTTAGTCCACCCTAAAATGGACATTTTGGGTTTGTCCTCCCTAAAATAGAATATTTTGGGTTTGTCCACCCTAAAATAGAATATTTTGAGCTCGTCCGCTCTAAAATAGGACATCTTGGGATCGTCCGCCGTAAAATAGGACGGTTGGGTTAGTCCACCCTAAAATAGGACAACTGGGTTAAGCACTACCCTAAATTTTATGGGCTAAGCATTATCCTACGGATTAAGCACTACCCTAAATGCTTCTTTAAAGGCTAAGCATTGTCCTATGGGTTAAGCACTACCCTAAACGTTTCTTTAAGGGCTAAGCATTATCCTATGGGTTAAGCACTACTCTAAATGCTTCTTTAAGGTCTAAGCCCTATGAGTTAAGCGCCACCCTCCAATCTTTTAAGGTTAATCACTGCCTTCTAAATTTTAATCAGGTTAAGCACTATCCTTTCAAATTTGTTCGAGCTAATCGTTAATTTCGCAAAATATTATCTTATGATTATTGACTAATCATTTTTTATTTAGTATGTTTAAAGTTTGCAGGCTACTATTATATTTCAAGTTACTCTCGTGATTGGAATCAAGCTACTATCGTGCTACTTTCAAGTTCCCATGTTTTCTGCTACTCTTATTCTACTCTCAGGCTCCAAGCCACTAATTGCTATTTTTAACCTATTATTATCATGCTACTCTCACCATTCTTGTGATTTTTGGATGGGTCAAGCGTTACCCTCCAGATTTTTAAGGGCTAAGCATGGTCCTATCGTTTTTACGTTGTTTGGGTTAAGCATTACCCTCCCAAAATTATTCGAGCTATGCTTTGTTTTTGAAATCTCTATGTTATGTTAAATACCTCTGCCCGTCATTATTTATTTATTTAGTTATTCACTTTCAAGCTCTACCACTTTTCGTCGCATATTACTTAGAAGCGATTTTCGTTTTCATCTCGCCTTTCAATCTTTTATCTTTCAAATTAACCCTCATTCTGACATTATCGCATTTTTATATGAAAGTAATAATTTTGTCTATCTCTCCCGTCTCTCTATTCTCATCATTTCATATTTCTTTCAGCAAGCTTATATTATGAATTTTCTTTAGGGATCTCGTACGTCCCTAAATCTAGAACTACACACGGCTTGATTCTCGTGAAACCCGAGATATGTAGGCAACTTGAAACTGAAATATCGACCGCAATATCTTCATAACTCCATCTTCTTTTATCCATCCCCACCGAAAATTTTTCTTTCGGTCGGAAAAAATTGGCTACTAAGTCAACGTTCTTTGCTCGATAATTCATCCTTCATTTTCGAGAAAAGAAGGGCAGTTGTTGACACCTAATTTTGACCTCCCTACGCCCCGCATACGCTACTTATATATGTATATTTTGTTAAATATATGTAAATATATTTAGGCATATATCATGCTAACTGTATCCCTTAGAATTAGGCACATATCATGCTAACTGTATCCCTTAGAATTAG
>JACEIK010006708.1:65157-76031 GCA_018107945.1 Datura stramonium | reverse complement strand
ATTATAATTTAGAATAACTACACAAAAATGTAAGAATTATGATAATTAATTATTTAAAATTTATAAATGCAAACTAAACAATCACGTAAAAAGTAATTTCTTTTAAATACACACACACACACACACGCATATATATATTAAAAAGCAGCTTAGACAGGGCATAGGGAGGTCAAATTAGGTGTCAAAAACTGTCTCTTCTTTGCTCGGGAATGAAGGATGAATTATCGAGCAAAGAACGTTGACTTAGTAGCCAATTTTGTCCAACTGAGGGAACGATCTCGGTCGGACCAGGAGAAATGGAATATAAAGTTGTAAATATGTTTTGGCCGAGACTTCAGTTTCAAGTCGCCTACATATCTCGGGTTTCACGAGAATCAGGTCGTAAGTAGTTCTAGATTTAGGGACAAAAGGAATCCCTAAAAGAATTTGATAGCAAGAGGGTTGAATAAAGATGGAAGTAGCACGAGGTGATAAGAGCGGAGAGATGAGAGAGGAATGAGAATCATTACCTTAGTATCACATCGAGGATAGAAGATCGAAGGTGGGAGTGAAAGCAAAAATCGATTCGATTCGACGGAAGAGTTTTCGTTTTCTCTGATTTAATACGTGCAAACTTTAACACTACTAAACAAAGTGGTTATATATAAGAAAATATGAGCTAATATGAGACTAGTTTCATAATAAGTAGAAATAAATGGAATATATTTATTTTCGGGACCTTCAAAATAAATTTCCCAAGTTCCAGCTTTCTAAGGATGATACCTGCAAAACTAAGTAAACTCATTAATATTTAGATACATATATAAAAGTATTTTAAAATTTGATATATCCTGTTTTAGGGCGAATAAACCCAATTGTTCGGACTCAATTATAATTAATAGGCTCAAATATAAATCATGGGCTAAAAATTGATTCACAGGCTCAAAACATAAATCACGGGATCAAAACACAAATCGCGGGCTCACAATATAAATTACAAGCCCAAATACAAGTAACGAGCTCAAACGCAATCACGGGCTCAAACTATAGATCGCAAGTCTAAAACATAAATCACGGGCTCAAAACACAAATCACGGACTCAAAATTAATTCACTGGATCAAAACATAAATCATGGGCTTCAAAACATAAATCGCGGGCTCAAAATATAAATCACGAGCTTAGTTGTCCATTTTTAGGGTGGACTAACCCAATTTCCTTATTTTAGGGCGGACTAGCCCAATTGTCCAATTGTAGGGTGGACAAACCCAATAGTAGCGGCATAATAGTAGCAAAATAGTAACCTGAAAGTATCATGATACGAACCTAATTGAATAAATATTGTAGTAAAATAATAAGGGCATGGCATAATAATACGATAGCAGCTTGACAATAGCATAATACGGGCTTGATCGAATAACATAATAGTAGCAGATAATGGTATAATAATAATATGGTAGGAGCTTGACAATAGTAGCATAATACAAGCCTTGAATGGCAGCATGATGGTAGCTTGATAGTAGCGAATTAGCAGTCTGAAGGTAGTGAAGTAGTAGCCTGAAGGTAGCATAATAATGGCTTGATAGTAATAACTTGATTTCGGAGGTATAATAGTAACTTGGTAACAGAGGCTTGATTTGGTGGCCTAAATACGGGCCTGATTGAATAGTAGCATAATAATGACATAATAATAACACGATACGAGCGTGATGGTAGCATAATACGGGTCTGAGACGACATAATAATAACTTGAATAGTAGCATAATACAGGCTTGATAACTCAATAGTAGCAGAGGACAGTGGCGTAATAATAACTTGAAAAATCGTCCGAAAGTATCACGATAGGGGTCTAACATACAAATATTGTGCAAAGTATTGGTCGTTTCTATTACGAGAATATTTTTGGCATTTGTGTCTATCATTCTTGCAGTCACAGAAAAATTATAAGTTTTTAAAATGCGAGGTTGATACGTACCTTTGCTTTTTCTTTGTTCCTTGTCGTTATCTCCACCTCTCTGGGTTTTGTAATTCGTCTTGGTGAAATTTTTGAGGAAGCCTTAAAAATTTCTTCCCCAGTTTAGAGTGCAAAAATGTTTTGCACACCTCCTTGTTGCCTGCTTGTAGAATTTTTAAGGTTCCTTAAAAATTCTGCCCCAGTTTGATTGTTGTATTCCAGTTTCACTCAAAGAAAATTATCATTCCAAAAGAAATAGTTTTCTTATATTTGAACATCAAGATTTAGTTTTGAATCCACGTTTGCCGTTTAAGGGTCGAACGAAATTTCCATAGATTTCATATTTGGATGTGAACAAGATATTTTCTATGGAAAAAAGAAAGTTTTATTTAATTGAGACCAAACCCATAAGTAGGTTGCCTACGTATCCATAAAGAAAATCAGGTCACACGTAGTTCAGATTACAAAGAAATGAATAAAGCTGGAAAAGTTAAGAAGCAGGAAAGTGGAGAATGAAGGCACTTTGCTTGTGATGGTCTCATCTTTGTCAGCTTCTTTTGCGTTTCCTTGTCAAATGTCTTGGAATTATCTTTGTCGGATCACCTTGGACAATGATTACTCTAGGACTGATGTAGTTGTAGTTCATTGGCCCTCGATGCACTATTATCTTTCTCTTCTCAATCAAATCTTGAATCTTGTACCTTAGTGCTGCACATTCTTCAGTATCATGGCCTTGAATATTTGAATGGTATGCACATCTCTTGGAAGGATCAAAATTTGGGGACGGATATTTGGGAATCCATCCACCCCTTGGTTTCAAAATTCCTTAGGCCCTCAACCTTTTAAATATGCTTATCAAAGGTTCAGTTAGAGGGGTAAATGTGCGAGACTTCACTTCTTTTAATTGACAAAAATTGGATTGCACTGGATGAGCCTGGTATCGAGAATCATGTTGGCTAAAATCAAACGGTGTCTGATAAACTTGGTGTTGAGAACTTTTCACATTACAAGAGTGAAAGATGGCGTGTACTTATTTTGTATCTTAATGATGTTGTGGTGGAGGTATAGTGGTTGACATACCCTTTTTCCTTTTATTCATAGGACTTTTTGGTGCTTGAGAACTCATCTGCGTTGTGGCTATATCGATAATTCTCCCTGTTCGAATACCATATTTCAATTCTTTCCTGATTCGAACCAAACTAGCAAAGTTATGAATGATTGTGAAATACAAGTATTTATGGTAGATACCATCTAGTGACTTGATGAAAAATTGGACTAATTCTTCTTCAGATAGTGAATGATGTATCCTGGAAGCTTCTCTCCTTCATCGTATGACATATTCCTCAAAAGATTTATGACCCATTTTCCTTACTTCGAGCAAATCCAGAAATGTCAGATCAATCTTGGTGTTAAACTTGTATTGCTCTACAAAATCTCGAGTCATATCTTCCCATGTATCCATTTGTTAAAATCCTACTTGACATACCAAGTGAATGTCATTCCCGACAGACTCTACATAAATAATCTCATTAGAAGAGCTTCATCGTGTCCAATTCCGACCAATCTGACACAATAGTTCTTCAGATGCTCGATTGGGTCTCCATGCCCATCGAAGATGTTGAATTTCGGGATCTTGTATCCCGGTGGCAGCTCAACACTTGGATGTAGCCATAACTTTTTATACCTAAGATCTGGAATATTTCTGGAGCGTAATTTATCATCCACAATCTTCTTCAAATCATCGATCTCTTTCGGTAGTGCCATGAGCTTGATCTGCTCATCTCCGGATGTTACCATATTTTGCAAAGTGCCAAGATGAGTGTGTGCTGAAAAAATTTGTTGAGGGAGTGTATGAGTGGGGGCTGGATGGAGAGGTACAGTTTGTGTTGGAGGAGGACCAAAGTTTGTGTTAATTAGAGGGTTAGGATTGTTTGGGATGTTGGAAATTTTGTCAAATTGCAAATTCTCAACTGAATCGATGTTCAAATACCTGGCAACCTTTAAACAAAATAATCAATCAAATACAAACATCAATTAGCATACAAATAAGAACAAAATAATAAGATTAATAATATCAAAATGATGAATTCATAAAAGGGCAGATAATCAAATTCAAACTCTAGATTAAATGCAAACATTTAATAGCACGAAGCGTACAGTAGTACGGAACTTATTAATTGAACAAAAGGTATAACATGTGACGCGTGCTAGAGAGGTAATATTTATATAGATGAATAGTGACAATGCTAAAGAATTTAGCAAGTCAATGGAATAAACAAGATCGACTTATGTTGAACATCATACTCTTGGCTTAAAGGAAACCCTCAATTGTTGCTACCATATCACTTTGTCAGCCTAGTTTCAATTTCAGAAGTCTGCTTATGGAGTTTTAAGGAACTTGGGGGGAAAATAAAATTTTTATTATGGTGATACCAAACCCATTAAATGAGTGCATACGTATCTCGAACGGAAATCAAGTCAACCATAGTTCAAAATACAAAGAAGCTGAAATGAGGCAAGCTGAAAAAAGGAAAGCAAATAGAAATGGTAGTCTTGCAAACTAATGAGATGTCATCTTTGATTCTTCCTCAAATGCGTTGTTGCTAACTCTATCAATTGAAGATTGCACTTATTTCTTGGTTGCCCTTGGCATGGTTGCTTGGTTGTGGGGATAAGTCGCAGCAACAAATTATGGATAAGGTTTCGGGATATGATGTGTTGTTGGAGCAATGGTTGGAAGCGGATACCACATAGTTTGAACAGGAGGCCTCATGGTGAAAGGTGGGTGATATGTTGGAGTATAGTTGGGTGTTGGAATTATTTATGGGGGTTGGTACAATACAAGCTGAGGGCGCGAGGCCTTTGTGATATCCTACCACTAATTATCAACTTTCGTATCTCTTCCTTTAAGTGGCGGCACTCATTTGTATCATGACCTCGCATGCTGGAACGGAAAGCGCAATACTTATTTAGGTCAAAGTCCTTGCGTAGAGGATTAGGGATGTCATCGTTCTTTGGCTGTAAAATTTCATTTGACCTTAACATCTCAAAAGTAATTGCGGGTGGTTTAGCCAACTGAGTCATAACTTGAGGTTTTATTGCTTTGAACTTTGAAGGTTTGATCATAACTTTCCCCTTATCCTTAGACTGCGATTTGGTATGACCAAACTTATTGTGCATCATCACTCCTTCTATGACCGGCTCTATAATCTTTCTCTTCAGTGTGTTGTCGTACTGCTCCAGAAAGTTGTTAGCCAAATGGTTCCAAGAAACCCATTCTTTTGTATCTTTCATTGCGTACCACATCAAAGATGATCCAGTGAGGGTCCTAACGAAAAGTTCCATCTTAAGATCTTCACTTTGTGCAATATCCACAAACTTGTTGAGGTATGCATTCAAATGAGAATGAGGATCTCTAGACCCATCAAATAACAAAAAATCAAGATCTCTTTTTCCATCTTCCATTAGTTTGGCCAACTTATCCTTCTCCCTTTGTTGAGTAGTTCCAGCCATGTATCCTGAGGGATTATCTCTTCTTTCTTTTTCCTTGTCCATTCCTTCCAAACCATCGAGTGTTTTTTGATGTGCTAGTGAATACAAGCTTGATCCCTCTTGCACATTTTGTATGAGTGAGGTAGACAATGTGAGAGGACATAAAGTGTGGGTGGGAGCAGCAGAGTGACTCTTAGACATTGATTCTGGAAAACCTGGTGGTATATCAGATGAGTTTCTAAGGTCAACAACCAATCATTTTATTTAGTCTATCTTCCTTTCCATGCTTTCCATGCTTGCCTCAAATGGAGTAACCTTATCTTGGCGTGACCCAAAATCTTGGTGCTCAGCTTCGTTGTTGACAAGATCGATAAACACTTTTTGGCTATCCATTTGAATCCGTTTTGATGTTCAATTTTAGTCAACCTTTGAAGTAGAAAAAAGTATGCAACATGAAAAAAATTACTGAAGGAAGTTGAAGTTATGAAAGGTTCAATACAAATATCGAGACCTTAATGGCCAGGAGATAAATTAAAGAGAAGTTTGGACCCAATCTGGAAAAAGCATGATAAATTAAAGGAGATCAATTAAACAGTTAATTGATCGAAAGAAAAACATACTAAAGAGAACGTTTTTGGAGACACATAAGAAATAATATTGCTGAAAGAAAAACAAAATGTGAATTAGACTCCAAATATTTTATGGTTTGGGCCTAAGACGTAAGGTATATATAGAATATAAGATAGATCGAGTGCAAGCAAGAGATGATTCTAGAATTATCTAAAATATTAGAAAGCAAAACAAATACACAAATAATTAAAACAACAATATGTATCATGTAGCAAATAATTTGCTCATCCTAATGTATTGTGACCTCTTTTGTGCCGGAGGTAGGCCTAGTGAGAGACGAAAGTGCCATAATGTATCATCCTATTTGCTCCCCTAAAAATATAAATAACTTTTTTTAACCTCATTTTACAAAAATAAAATATTACAAGTAACGAATAAAATTAAAAAATAAATAAAATTATTGTCTAAGTGAAACACCCCTCCTTCTTTTGACTTCTTCATAGCTTATATAAAATTTCATGTTGGATTTGTCCATAATAACCTGCATCATAAAAACGTTAGTTTACCCTTCCCACCTAAAGAGCAAATAGTCTATATTTTTAGGCATATTCAACTCAAAAAAGAAAATGCAAATAAATATGATAATGTCCTTTTTGAGATTGTAAACCTTATTGGACTTTTGGCGAGGTCAAACTATTAGTCCTAATACACAAAGGGTATCAAGACCTCCTACGGATAATGCATGCATGATATGACCTAGACTTCTAAGAGTTGGGTAGACACGGACTGAAAGTTTTCTTATGTGAGAAGGCATGTGGTCATATGGTAGTAAAATTATCCATTCACCCCACGTATATGCCAACTCTCTAAATAGGTGTTTGAAAGAAATTAGGAGAAGTGCAAAGCACAACTCACATGTACGGTGTGTGATGGTGAGAATTTCCCAAGTGGGGGATGTATGAGCGGAATGACAATATATAAATAATAACATGTAGCACATAATGCAGTAATACAATATAATACAAATAATAATAATAATTAAAGCAAAAAACTAAACATAACATGTTACAGACATGTCAAATAAACAAATAATGGGGAATAAGGAAAATGGGGCATACATGAAAATAAATTATAAAGGGACAAATGAAGAGGCATGATAACAAATAATTTGTTAAATACATAGGTCCCTCAAGCGGACAACTTGAGAGTGAGGAGACTCATGAATGTTGACGCACCGCTGATCGACCAAATCATGAGGCATTCCTTGACATGGGTATTTAAAGGTGAACGACCGTGAAACCATGTAACCGTTATCAAGTGTGTGTGTGAATTTCAAAGAGAAAAAAAAGTAATAATAGCAATTTATAAATAAACATAAACATGTAGCATGTAGAGAAAAATATCAATGAAACATGCAAGTTATAAGAAAAGTGATGCTAAAATAATAAAATAAACAAATTCATTTAGTCACAAAATTAAGCATATAATATTTTCTAAAAAAATAGAATATATAACTTGTAGAATGCAACAAATGATTGGGAAGTAAGGAAAGGAATTAACATGGAAGAAAACTAAATCATGTTAATAAAAGAAAAGTATATCGCAGTAAAAGACGAATGATTAGGAAAACAAATAATGAAAGGTTAATTTATTGAAGGAGAATAATTCTTCCTAAGAATTAAATTAGAAAGCAATCAAATCTTTAGAGAATACATAAAAAGGCAAAAACATTTAAAAGATGAAAGAAATCTTTATCAATTAAGGAAACAAGAAAACAACATAAATTTAAAAAAAATAATTAATTTAAGACATTCAGTATAATAAGTACTTAAAAAATGCAAATAAAGAGAAGACATGAAATGAATACTTATGATAATTCCAAAAATAATCACAGACAAAATAAAAGTAAAGAGATGACCAAAAATGCAAACCCACATAATTAAGATCCGTAATGGTTAGAACCTAAAATCCCCATCAGAGTCGTCATGTTGTTGTGCCCCATTTTTCTCGCGAAAAGTGAGACTCAACATGTGACAACTCTTGAAGGATTATTCAGGAAGAAAAGTCGCCACCTAACGAATTAAGCTGCGTTAGGGCATCAGACTAAACTAACTAAACAGATAACTTTGTTCAACTAAATCTATATCACCAGGAATCGGGTAAGGGCTCAAGTTACCTCGAAAAGAAGATGTTAAGCACCTTTCGAGGTACACAATTGTGGGTCCCGATCGAATTTATTAATTATGTAGAAAAAATTATTAAGTGATAAAAAAATAGTCAATTATTAAAATTAATCTCGCTATAGGATTGGATAAATAAACTCTTACTAAAACAAATAAGTAAATTAAATTATTTACTAGTTAATGCGAAAATTAAACAAAAAAAACATAGCTAAAAATTTATCAAGTCAATATATAAAACTTATTTCAATACAAATAAATGTTCAAGCACGAACTAAAATAAATTCATGGTTAGCATAAAATCTAAGTGATAAGATAATGCAAACTTATCAAAATGAAAATATAATATTTCAAAAAATTTACTACACAAGATAGTTAAATCAATTATTTTATTACTACATAAATAAATTAACATAAACTATTTACCAAATTAATGCAAAAACTATGTGACAAGATAATAATTAAGTTATTTCTATTTAGACGTATAAAATTCATTTTAAAGATGAACAAGTATTTCAATATAAATTAACGCACTAATTAACAAAAAATTAAGTGAAAAACAACTTTAACACGCCAACTTATTTCTAAAAAAAATTGTTTAAAAATAAGTTACATATATTTTAAACTATTTTTAAGAGATACTAAGTGATTAAGGCAATATCAATTTATTTATTACATGCGCGGATAATTAAAAGGAAAAGAACATTATTAATTAGAAGAGCCAAGATATTCAGACAAGCAATAAAAGAAATATCTTAAACGATATTTACTTGCTAACTCACAATATATAAATCTTAATTACCCAAATAAAAGAAGGACAAGAAAGAAAAAGAAACTATAATTTATAARTGCTTYATAATAATTTAAAYRTTTTTAAATAKTAKAMAAGCCTAAGAAAAATTAAAASTCTAAAAAAGATTTGTTGCTTTATAGGGATGGYCATRCGATATTATGRATCGTGACCTTCAAYCTTAGCAACAATTTAATTRGAGGTCRKTCTTAAGTTRAAATTAATATTAATATATTTAAGAAATCAAATAAAGATTCAAATTTTACAATGTAAACACATAAAATTTCTATATATAAATATGCACAATTCTTTTGAAAATCATGGGTTAATGTTACTTCCGAGGAAAGGATTAACTTAGTTTTTTTTTTTAAAAATGAGAATTAGACCTCGTAATTTCTTTTACTTTCCCATTAACTATATGTTAAGAGATAGTATTCATATATAGTAATAATTTATAAAACACACTGCCTATTTTTAATTAAAATAAGGGAAACTAGGCAGTGATTTTGATTTAAAAGAAAATGCATATTTTGAAAGTGATTAAAAGTAAAGAAACAATCTAACAAGCAACATATAATTCCCAGCCCCCTTTAAGCATCCCCTTTTCCCTATATCAACGAGTTTATACAATCAATACAATTCTTTAACAAAAGTAAAAAGAATTAAAAAAAAAAAAAGGTTTTCCGTTTTCACCCCGAACTCGGATGAACTCCTCAATATAATTCAAAAGAAGCTATTGAACAAAATAAAGTACCACAACAGGAATATACGTAGAAATATATTCTAATCTTATGAAGTCATAATTTATTTAAATCTAGAAATATAGTTTAATAACATATCTTAAATACACGCTGCTCGGCAAGATATCACATAAAAGATCATGCTAAAAAATGCTAAAAGAATCACAATTAATGGCATAATGCAAATAGAAAAACTTAATGAATATAATATGGTGAAGTAAACTAACCAGTTAAAACTAGCGAAGCAATGAAAAGTAAATAGATAACTAGAGGATAATCTCGAATACCGAATAGTATTTTTTGACTGCTAAGAGAGAATTATATCGATAGAGGGGATGAATATTCGAATATTATGTCACTAAGGTAATAGCAATGTTCTAGTTATATTACTAAGGGGGTAATATTATTTGGATGCTAAAGAGAGATAAAAGTAAAATTGCTAAAGAACAAGTAAGTTCGAATGTCCTTTGAAAGAAGGAAAGGGCATGCTTATATTGTTAAATCATGAGAGAGATGAAAGAAAATGAGATAAATAGGAGAATCAATCAAAGGAAATTTTTGTTCCTTAATTAACAAAGTCGAATCAGAATTAATAAGGTCTAATAGGATTTTACCATAATAATCAAGTACTAAATCAGTTTAAGAGAAAAGGAAATCAAATCAATCACACAAGTTCCCTTAAGCAGAACCGATTGAGTATAAAGAAATAACAATTTAACATAAATAATCAAATACTCAAATCGGGAAAAAGGGAAGACAATCAACCATTTGAGAATTTTCATTGATCAAAGAAGGAAGAATCAATTTCAGAGAAAAACACGTTCCATTTAACAAAAAAATCAAAAATACTAAAGTTGACATGTTAATCATATAAATACAAAATTGTAGGTTATCATAATTAGCATATAAAGCTGTCATGGAAAGAAAAATTAACCAAACCAAGTTTACCATAAATAAAAAATAAAAAAGTGTTAAAGTTGTGTTGACTATTAAAAGGAAGAAGAATCAAAAAAGTAATTACGACAGCTTGATATCACAGACGAGTGCAAAAGATGTGATAATTAATTAAAAGGAAGAAGAAGGGGGAATATGAATTAGAGCAAACTTCACTCAAATAGCACAATTAGTGATTGTAATACAGATGAAGGTCACTAGAAACACAACCCTATAG
>JACEIK010006708.1:24749-36948 GCA_018107945.1 Datura stramonium | reverse complement strand
ATAATTAATCGGGTAAAAGTATTGAATAATCTTTTATAACAGGTTAAACTTTAATAAGATATCGTGTAAATCTATGAATACATATCACTTACATTCAATAGTTAACACATAACTCTTATGTAGTAAGCTGAAAAAATAAAATAACAACTTGATATATCGAGTTAAAGTTCTTTACGATATCAATTTACATGTTAGATGGCACAAATCCTTTACTTGTGCAAACACTTATTCTCCTTGGTACCACCTTTTGGATCCTATTTATTAAAACTTGAAGAGTGAGATAGGACCCAACTTGCACACTCGTAACGCTCATTCCTCCAATCTATCTAGAATGATTGAGGAGTACACTAATCAAAGCATTGCCAGTGTTAAAACTTTTGTGTAATAAATTATCACTTATCAAAATGATTGGTTAAATGGGGGTGTTATATATTAGGAGATAGAGAATAAGAGAATGATGGGACCATACCTTAGAATACAACACAAAGATAAAATATTTATTCTTCACAAAACAAGGGCTAGGTGAAGCTACTACCGACATTCTAACCCCCACAGAAGAAAAGTAAAAGCAAGATTAGCTAACATTTTGAGTATTCAAACTTATTAGCTGAATCATCATATACTTATTAAACTTCTTCTTGCTTTCGTATTTACACTCACATCTTTGATAACGAATTTTTCAACAAATGATAATAGGAATAATTGGTGTTGCCCTGTGTTCAAATATGCAAAGCAAAGAAAATGAATAATATTCGAGTCCACAGAATTCACTGTATGTTTTTAAGGAATTTAATCCCCTCACTATACTCGAGGTTTTTGGATTACTTCCTCCCAGGATAAAACAGATTAACCTGTTAATGGTGTAATAGTACCTCAAGCACCAATAACTTCGTCGAACTCGAAGAATGGTAACAAATCACACAATAGAATCAAATTTTTGATTTTTCAAAATATGCAGAATGATCTTTAAATTTGCTAGAAAAAGTCTCGAAAAAGTATCTCGAAAAACGAAGGCAAAAGGTCTTTATTTATAGCTAAAGAACTGAAGTTAACTGGTGTGAAAATACCTTTTTAGAGGCGTCTGTTCGAAAATATTACCGTTTGGGAAAGAAATATTTCAGCCTGACTTGCGCTGGCATCGGCGTTTCGCCAGTGAGGCCCGCCGGTCTGTCACAGAATCCTTCAGGAAATTCTTGCACTGGAACCGGCGTTTCGCAGGTGAAGACCCGCGGCCCGCCGGTCCAAGGCAAACACTTCCAGTTGCGCGAAATAGTTAATTTGAATTTTAAAATAAATTTGTTCCTAAAATATTATCAATCAATCAGATCATTTGACCAAATTCAAATTCAAATCCGAAGCCGAAGCCGAGTCGAGCGATGATGATAGTGCGAGGGGAGACCTTCTTCTCAACTCTTTAATAGTTAGAAGATATGCTTCTGAATATAAGCATTCACATTTCCCTTTTCCCTACCAATGTGGGAGAAAGTTCCTTCTTAAAGGAAATTTCAAATTTCTCTTCCCTCCATTTTATTTCCCTCCATTTCCCAATTCACACCCATCACTCAACTCCAACAATCCCCCACATGAATGGGGAATGACTATATAAAAAAACTTTATATGCATGAAAAACTGTGTGATTCGTAAGCAAGAATTAATTGCATCTGGATAAGTGAGTTTTCCTTTGAACTTTTCGTAGTGAACATATATCGAATATACTCAGTCAATCAGTAGATTTGATATTTTTGAACCGTCGAGCTTTGATGTATACCTAGACAACATAAGTCACACAATTAATTCTTTAACCGTCTTAGGTTCTAATTGTTTTGTTCATTTCATCCATGAACACTGCCTGGTTTCATAAGTGCGTAGAGAATTGCCCTTACATAATTCTCCTTGAAGCGGCTTACACTTCATACTTATATAGATGATTCCTAAATGTGTTATCCTATAGATACACCATTTGACATACCTCATGTCAAACTTAGAAATTATTAAAAAGCCTTTAATACTTTATCCTTGTTACTAAACATTGTCTCATCACAAGAATGGACCAAAAGTTATTTTGACAATGTTGAACTGTCATCAATGACTTTGTTTGATCTTCTTGAACCTAGATCTTGGGATCTCCAGTCTTCTAGGTAGAGTTACCGCCACGATGACTTGTCCTCGGCCATAGTCCCATTCCCTTTGATGATCATTCAACCGCCTCTCTAGTTAGGCCTTTTGTAAGTGGATTTGACTCATTATCTCTTGAATTTACATAGTCAATTGTGATAATTTCACTAGAGAGTAGTTGTCTAACGGTGTTATGTCTCCATCATATATGAAGAGACTTTCCATTATACGTTACACTTCCAGAACTTCCGATTGTCGCTTGTCTACCGCAATGTATACATATCCAACGGTTTGGGCCAGAATGGAATGTCCTCTAGGAAATTCCTGAGCCATTCAGCTTCTTCACCAGCTTTGTCTAAAGTTATGAAGTTAGACTCCATTGTAGAGCGAGAAATACATGTTTATTTGGATGACTTCCAAGACACTGCTCCTCCACCAATGGTAAAGACATATCCACTTGTGGATTTAGTTTCAGTTGATCTGATGATCCAATTTGCATCACAATATCCTTCAACAACTGCTGGATACTTGTTGTAATACAAAGCAAAGTTTTGAGTATGTTTTAAATACCCCAAAACTCATTTCATATCCATACAATGACTCTGATTGGGATTACTTATGTATCGACTAAATTTACTTATCGCACAAACTATATCTGGTCGTGTACAGTTCATGATGTACATCAGACTTTCCAATACTCTTGAATAGTCCAATTGGGACTTACCTTCACCTTTGTTCTTAGAAAGAGCAAGATTCACATCAATCAGTGTCTTTGCAATTTTGAAATCCAAATACGTAAAATTTTCAAGTATGTTTGAATATAATGAGACTGAGACAATGCTGGACCTTCAGGAGTTTTGTGGATCTTAATCCCCAATATCAAGTCAGCAACTCCTAGATCTTTCATCTCAAACTTGCTAGCAAGCATACGCTTGGTAACATTTATGTTAGCAGTGTCGTTACTCATTATCAACATGCCATCCACATATAGGCAAACAATGATGACTTGATTTTGAGTGTTCTTAATGTAAACACATTTATCACACTCATTAATCTTGAAACCATTTGACAAAATAGTCTGGTCAAACTTTGCATGTTATTGTTTGGGAGCTTGTTTTAGTTCGTACAAGGACTTTACAAGTCAGCACACCTTCTTTTCATTTCCAAGAACTACAAACCCTACAGGTTGTTCCATATAAATTTCTTCCTCTAAATCCCCATTTAAGAAGACTGTTTTCACATCCATTTGATGGATTTCAAGACCGTATACAGCGGCTAACACTATTAACACCCAAATGGATATAATTCTGATTATCGGCGAGTACGTATCAAAGTAATCAAGACCTTCTTTTTATCTAAACCTTTTGGCTACAAGTCTTCCTTTGATTTTTCAATAGTTTCATCATCTTTAACTTTCTTTTTGAAAATCTATTTACAACTTAATAGTTTGTTCCCTGGAGGAAGGTCAACTAATTCCCATGTATGGTTATTCATTATGGGTTCAATTTCACTATTGACTGCCTCTTCCCAATATTGAGCTTTCGAAGAAGTTATAGCTTCTTGAAAAGTTTGAGGCTCATTTTTCAATAAAAATATTAGAAAATCTGGTCCAAAGGAAGTAGAAGTCCTTTGACGTCTGCTACGTCTTGGATTCTCCTCATTAGGAAACTTTCCTTTGTCTCTTCCCAAGTTTATTTAGATCCTTCGTTAGACGACTCAAAATTCTGTTTATACGGATATATATTCTTAAAGAATTCAGTGTTGTTTGATTCCATTACCGTATTAACATGAATGTCAGGATTTTTTGATTTATGCACCAGAAATCGACATGCTTTACTATTTGTAGCATATCCTATGAAAACACAATCAACGGTTTTAGGTCCTATATTAACATTTTTGGGTTTAGAAACTTGTACCTTAGCCAAACACCCCCACACTTTCATGTATTCAAGGTTAGGCTTTCTTCCTTTTCATTTTTCGTATGGAATGGATTGTGTTTCTCTATGGGGCACTCGATTGAGTATTCTGCTAGCTGTAAGGATAGCTTCCCCCCACAAGTTCCTAGGTAAACCAGAACTTATCAACAGAGCATTTATCATCTCTTTTAATGTTCTATTTTTTCTTTACGCAATCCTATTAGATTGTGGTGAGTAAGGGGTAGTTGTTTGATGAATAATTACATATTCCAAACATATATCTTCTAAAGGAGATTCATATTCGCCGCCCCTATCACTCCTTATCATTTTGATCTTTTTGTTAAGTTGTGTTTCAACTTCACTTTTATATTGCCTGAATGCTTCAATTGCTTCGTTTTTACTTTTGAGTAAGTAAACATAGTAGTACCGCATACTATCGTCAAAAAAAGTTATCAAATACTTTTTTCCACCACGAGATGGTATTGACTTCATATCCCAAATGTCTATGTGAATTAAGTCTAAGGGACTTGAATTCCTTCAACTGACTTATATGGATGTTTAACATACTTAGATTCAACACAGATTTGACATTTTGATTGATTGTATTCAAATTTTGGCAATAATTTCAAATTGATCATTTTACGCAAGGTTTTATAATTGACATGTCCCAAATGGAAATGCCACAAATCATTTGACTCAATCAAGTAAGAAGAAGCTATAATTTTATTGCTTTCAACAACAATTATATTCAGTTTGAAAAGGCCCTCAGTTAGATAACATTTTCCTACATACACATCTTTCTTACTTATTACAGTATGATTTGAAACAAGAACGCACTTAAATCCGTTCTTGATGAGAAGATCAGTAGAAACTAAGTTCTTCCTCATTGCTGAAACTGACAGACATTATTGAGAGTCACCACCTTGTCGGATGTCATTTTTAGAAATATTTTTTCATAGCCTTCAATTTGGCTATTGAAGAATTTTCTATATACATGGTCTCGTTGGGTCCAACAGGGGCATAGGAAGCAAATGATTCTCTGACAGAACAAACATATCGAGTGGCTCCAAAGTCAAGCCACCAATCCGTGGGGCTTCCCACTAGGTTGCATTCAGACATCATAGAGCACAAGTCATCAATATCCATGGTTCTTTCAACTATATTAGCTTTCCCCCTTTGCTTTCCTTTCTTTGGAGCACGACATTCAGCAGCCTTGTGTCCAATCTTTCCACAGTTGTGGCAGTTTCCTTTGAATTTCTTCTTTCCAGGAAAATTCTTTGGTCCAGAAGGCTTCTTTCTCTTTTTGGGATTAGATGGAGTGGTCTCAATAATATTTTCCCCCATAATTGTTGAGTTTCCCCTTACCTTCTTTTCAACAGCTTTATTATCTTCTTCGATTCTCAATCGAACGATAAGATCTTCAACCTTCATCTCCTTGAGCTTATGCTTTAAATAATTCTTAAAGCCCCTCCATGAAGGAGGTAACTTTTAAATCATGGCTGCAACTTGAAAAGCTTCATTGATGATCAAACCTTCAATGAACAACTCATTATTAGCACCATAATTAATACTTTTGATAAAAGCATTAGTATAAATTATACCTTCAATAAGGAGATCGTGAATTATCACTTGCAGCTCTTGGACTTGTGTTATAACAGGCTTGCTGTCTATCATTTTGTAGTCCAGACACTTGGCTGCAATAAATTTATTTAAACCGGCATCTTCCATTTTGTACTTCTTCTCTAGCGCATCCCGGAGTTCTTTAGAAGTCTCCGTATTGCTGTATACATTATACAGATCATTCTCCAATCTGCTCAGGATATAGTTCTTGCACAAAAAAATCTGAGTGCTTTCAAGTCTCAATCACCAAGAACCGTTCATTTTCGAGAGTTGATTCTGGTAGAACCGATTTATCCTCCTTAATGAACTTCTACAGACACAATGTGGTCAGATAGAAGAACATCTTCTGCTGCCAGCATTTGAAGTCAATGCCAGAAAACTTTCTGGGCTTTTCTGTCGGAGCCGGTGCTTGCACAGCACGGAGGAGATTCCATTTCTTGTAGAGGCAAACATGGGGTCAGTTGTTTCTGTCATATTTGTTGAACAATAACAACAAGATTTAGCAATGATGAAGATCCTATTTCTTCAAATCAAAATTTTTTTGACAGAACTAAACTGAGTAATCAGTGAAGTTTCTATATATTCAAACTGAATTATCAACAATCAGATTTGCTTGGCGAAGTTTTTAAATCATCAAATTAGTAATCACAATGATTAAAAAATCACAAGGATTTTAATCTCAACGGAGTAGAAAATTCGAAGATTTTAATTTCCAACAATGGAATAGAAAATCGAAAGGTTTTAGGCTCCAAAATCAAAAAATAGATGAACACATGAAAAATAAGATAAATTCCTTAAGCTTGTTGTTGCCTTGTGTTCAAATATGCAAAGTAAAGAAACTGAATAATATCTGAGTCCACAAAATTCACTCTGTATCCTTAAGGAATTTAATCCCCTCACTGTACTCGAGATTTTTGGATTATTTCCTCTTAGGATAAAATGGATTAACCTGTTTATGGTGTAGCAGTACCTCAAACAGCAATAACTTCGTCGAACTTGAAGAATGGTAGTAAATTGCACAATAGACTCGAATTTTTGGTTTTTCAAATTTGTAGAATGATCTTTAAATTTGCTAGCAAAAGTCTTGAAAAAGTATCTAAAAAATGAAGGCAAAAGACCTTTATTTATAGCCAAAGAACTGAAGTTAACTGGTGTGAAAATACCTATTCAGAAGGTGTCAGTTCGAAAATATTACCGTTTGGGAAAAAAATATTTCGGCCTGACTTGCACTGACACCAACATTTCACCGGTGAGGCCCGCCGGTCTGTCACAGAATCTCTCAGGAAAGTTTGCGCTGGAACTGGCATTTCGCAGGTGAAGACCCGCGGCCCGCCGGTCCTAGGCAAATACTTCCAATTGCGCGAAATAATTAATTTGGATTTTTAAATAAATTTGGTCCAAAAATATTATCAATCAATCAGATCATTTGATCAAATCCAAATCCAAATTCAAATTCGAATCCGGATCCGAAGCCGAGCCAAGCAACTACGACGGCTCGAAGGGAGACCTTCTTCTCAACTCTTTAATAGTTAGAAGATATGCTTCTCAATATAAGCATTCACATTTCTCTTTTCCCTACCAATGTGGGACAAAGTTCCTTCTTAAAGAAAATTTTAAATTTCTCTTCCCTCCATTTTATTTCCCTCTATTTTCCTATTCACACCCATCACTTAACTCTAAATATAATTTGTAAAACTAGTTTGTGAAAGGAATTTGTTGCCACCAAAAATTAGTCATATGTTTTATAGTGCCTAGATAAGCTCTGATTTCCAGTGGTACTACCAAATAGTTTCATAGATATTATGCAGCCTCTCCTTTTACAACCACATGATGAATGGACTCCGTCTTTAGGTTTGAGCAATAATTATACCTAGAATTCATATGTTTGCCAAATCTTGTGATGATCCTCGTGGTTATTTTTTGATTTTTGCTTCTTTTCTCCTATTTGATCCTTTTCATAGCTTTCTAAAAACTTGCGGGGATGGGTGACATGTAGAATGATCAGATGTGTTTTAGAGAAGATTTTTAGTTTTGAAAATTTAGTTTTTGGGAGGTTTAACCAAAGTTCAAATTTTGGTCAACGAGGTCAAAAATTGAGTTTTGACAGCTCCTTAGATTAGAGGTTATCTATGAGTTATATGAGTGATTTGCACAGATCTTGAGGCGCTCGAGAGTGATTTAAATTATTGAGTTGATTACTAGTTTTTTTAATAAAAGTTTGAGTTGTCCACGGTTAATATTTGGTCAAGATGATCTTAGATTGATGATTTGATGATTTCAATAGGTTCAGGACGTGTTTTATGATCAATTTAAATTACTGATTTGTGTTTAGGAGGTTCCAGATGATTTTTGAGTATTGAAATCAAAGTTTGGGTTGAGTTAGGTCTTCGCTGGTTTCAGGCATCTAATGTCGTCATTGGTGCAATCATTTTTTGCTTCTACGAAGCCGTCTTGATGGAAAATTTTCCATATCTATGGGTTCAAGGTGAGTCAGGATTTTTCTCTTCGCCGGTGACTTGACAGCATTCGCGAGTCTGCAACTGCGAAAATTGTCTGCATCCCCGATGCAACGTTTGTCATTTCTTTAAGCTTTGGAGATGTCATCTGAGTTAAGTGACTTTGCTTCTGTGAAGATTTCTCCACTTTTGTGAGTATGCAGGAGAGGAAATATGTCCGCATTTGCGAGGGCACTAGGGCAAAACTAGTGCTTTAATTCCATTTCAAACTTAGACTTCATATTCCATTTTTGAGAGTTTTGGATCTCTATTTTCGGTGATTTTTGAGGGGGTTTTGAGATTTCATCGTCGAGGTAAGATTCTAACCTTATATTTAATATTTTTTCATGAATCTATCATTTATTTTGTATTTAAGTTACATTTGTGTTTTGAGAATTGGGGCTTTTGAGCCTAAGTTGAGAAATCATATTTTAATGATTTGGGATCAATTCGAACTCGATTTTTGATGAAATTTCATATTGGATACTCTTGTGTTTTGGATAAATTGATTTTTTCCATAGATTTTAACTATTCTTCCATGGCATCATATCAAAGTGTGGAGTTTTCTCCACCCATGACTTGTGAAAATAAGCATGGATCATCTTTTAGTCCAATATCGTAATCAAACTTTTAAAGATATACAACATAGTTACTAGAAATTGCAGGTTTACGAACACTGGAGAATTTTATTACTCCTACTTGTTCAGACACTCCTTCAATGAGTTCAGATAAAGTGGGCTGTTCTTCATGTGGCTCCTCAAGTGGTGGTGGCTCTTGAACTTGTTGCTCTTTAGAGAATTCATGATAATTTGTCTAATCAACATTCAAGTTCCCAATATATAAAAGTACCCCAGGTGGTTCCCTTACTTCTTCGTGTTCCACCACTTGAGTCAAACCACTCCCACTTACTTTATGTTTGCGAAGAAATTTAATATTTATAGCCTCAACAATTTTAAAAGAATGAGTAGAAAAATAGAACTTAAATCTTTTAGAGTTAATCGCATACCCTATAAAAATATTATTTTTTAATCCAACCTTTTTAATTGTGAGTTATAAACCCTTTACCTCAATTGACATCCTCAAATATGTAAATGACTTAGGTTTTCATCCTTTCCATAATTCAAAGAGAGTCTTGGGGACGACCTTGGATGGAATCCTACTTAAAATATAGACAATAATTTCTAAGGGTTCACTCCATAAGGATAAAGGCCAGCTTGATATGTTAATCATGTTTTTTACCATGTCCATTACTGTTCGGTTCCTTCTTTCTGCCACACTATTTTATTGTGGTGCTCCTGACATAGTATATTGAACAGTTATACCTTAACTTTCAGGGAACTCATAAATTGAACCTTTAACTTATCCTTTATCTGTCTGCCTACCATAATATTCTCCACCCCTGTTAGACCTTACAATTTCGATTTCGCTCCAGTTTGTTTCCCTACTTCTATTTTGAAAATTTTTAAAAGCATCAAGTGCTTCTGATTTGTTAAAGAGAAAATAGAGATACATGTTTCTTGAATAGTCATCAATAAATGAGATAAAATATCTCTTATCATTCAAGTAAGGAGTAGAAAAAAATCCACAAATATCTGTATGTATGATCTCAAGCATTGAGAACTCTTTTTGGCATCTTTAGTGAATTTGTTAAACTATTTTCACTTTATGCAGTTCACACACAAGTCCCAAAGTCAGAAAAATTAAGAGATTTGAGAACTCTATCATTAACCAATCTTTTAATTTTTTCAATAGAGATGTCTCCTGATCTGTTGACTTGATGAGTTCTCTTTAATAATACATTGCTTAATGCCAACTTCTTTATAATGCAGAGTTAAAACATTACATTAAATTATGGGGTCGAGCTCAAATTTAAATAATTTTTCATTTAAATTCTCCAAACCGATAACTTTATTGCCTTTCAAAAGTTTCACGGAAGAATAATGAAAATTAAAATCATAACCACTAATAGATAGTCTTGAAAGAAATTAATTTTCTTGAATATGATGAAACACAAAAAGTGTTTTCTAAATCTAATTGAACATCATCTTTTAAAATGAGCCTATAAGTCCTCATGCCTTCCACATGTGATGACGTCCTATTGCCAAAATAAATATTTTGTTCAGTTCTCACCAGTTTTCTTAGAGTTAGAAAATCCTGGATGGTTTTAACAATATGAGTTGTGGAAACAGAATTGATCCACCATGTATTATCAGAAACTTTTATAAAATTAGATATATAAAATATAAAGGTAAAATTACCATTCTTCTCAAGCCATTTTCTGTATTTCAGGGAATCTTTCCTCCAATGTTCCTTCTTTTTATCAAAACGACGATAATTATTATCAAAACTGTCTTTCTTCTTCATAGGAATACTTTTGCTCTTCTTTCCATTTCTCTTATTATGAGTCACCAAATTAAAACTTTCAGGTATCTCATGCTTCAAACTCTTCTCTTCTTGAACACATATGTTCAATAGTTCATTAATTGACCATTATCTTTACGTGTGTTGTTAAATATATTGAACGAATCATATTTCGCAGGAAGAGAATTGAGGATAAAATGTACAAGAAATGGTGCAGACATATCAACCTCATGGAACTTGAGTTTATCAACAATGTCTCTCATCTCTGTAATGTGCTTGTGCACTGTAAAACTTCTATCAGAGGTCATATTTGAGAGCCTTTTCATAAAGGTGTTAGCTAACGCTTGGTCAGAGCTTATAAATTGTTTATCAATTGCTTTCATGTAAGTTTTTACCTTATCACTATTAAAGATAGAATTCTTAATTCCTTGGCTTATGTGAGATTTTTATGAGCATTGAGCTCAAGCAATTGGATCTCTCCCGTCGCTCATAAAAACTTTTGTCCTCTAGTATACTTGATTATATGGGTTTAGGTGGTTCTTCCACACAGAGTATCAAATCCATATCCAAGCACCTTAAAGTGAGAAGAACTTTCTCCTTCCATTCAGTAAAGTTGTCACTAGATTAGATCGAAATTCAAGCATTTTTGTTAAATATAGCAGTAGGAGAAGTTGTGTAAACTGCAAAATGAGGATTCCTACATAAGCGATAAAGTACAAACCATCAAAAGTAAATCGCATAAATACCGATTCTAAGTAAATTCTAAACATTCCCGTGGGTAGAGGTTGCAACAAATGCATAATATTTACTTAACTTTATTAGAATAGTAAACTAAATAAATCTAGAAAATTATTTGTACATGTGAGCATAGATAATTTTCAAACTGAAAGGTTTACTATCTCGTTTTCAATTAATCTCACCAAAATAGTTACCTCCTTGTGAAGCTGGGTTACCATTTTGATAAAATCATCAAATTTTATTAGATGTTATTATTATATCTTAATCACTTGACTTTGTGTAATTAAAGAATTTAATTTTCTTTATATCATATACCCAGGATGTTGTGACTAATCCCAAACATATGATGAAAAAGAAATAATATCTTACAATAGTTAACTTTAATAATTAACTTAAATAAAGTGTTAGTTATCAAAATGCGAAAATAGATTGTATAGGTACAACTTGCATAAAAAGCAATCCCGATGCACAAAGCATCTCGTGTTAATTATGAAAAACATATTCCTTATTAAAAGGCTAATTCTTAAAATTTATTCCCATATTATAAGAGTCTTTTGTGACATAGAAAAACTATGAAAACATATTTTTCATATCAATCTTGGTGTACAAAATCGATGATTGAGAGTTTATAATTTATGATCTCAAGAAACCGATACCAAATTAAATAACCAAGTATATAAACCTTCTTTGGTGATCATTGTCAGTACAGTAACTATATCGAATTAAGCATGATTATACTTATGACTAATTGAGTATAGAATCAAGGAATATATTCCCAAGTAATTATTTTTGATTTTCAGAATATATAGCAAATCAAGGAGACGACAGATCATGTAATTTTACTACCTAAGTTATTATCTCAAGTGAACAGAAATTGCAAATCTCATGATCACCGTGAAAGTTTATTGTCAATAGATTTAAACTATGAGTTATTCGTGAATATACGAAAATACT
>JACEIK010006707.1:0-86062 GCA_018107945.1 Datura stramonium | reverse complement strand
AAGATTGAGAGTCGATTCTTGAGGTTAGGAAGTCTTAACATAGTTGTATTTCATTTCAATGATTAAATCGTGCATGCTCTATTTTTAGCTTTCTATCTTACACAGTCATTATAGTCGTAGCTTGAATTGTCTTGCTAAATTAGTTATGTGTGAGTCTTCATGTACATGAGATGTAAAAGGTTTGTTCGAGGACGAACAAGACTTTAAGTGTCGGGTTGTGATCTCAGGCAAAATAGCATGCCCGAGTGATGCTTTATAACTTAATTTAGTCTTGTTTATCTAATTAATTATATACATTTTCATGTGATTTTATATAAATGTGAAGATATGTACTAACCAACATGATTAGTTCTTGTTTTTGTAGGTTTCAAAATGGGTGAGGACTAATACATGAGTTGGTGAAGTGGAGGCTTGTAATCGGAATTAAAACCACGAACGTCCACCAAGGAAGATACCCGAAACAGCCCACCTGCGCGTTGGCAACGTGCCATGGCAGGCAGGCTGCGCGACCAGGCCACCTAGCACGGGCTTGCCCAAGAAGCTTGACACAGCGCCAACGCGGAGGGGCTGCACAGGGGCGATTTTTGTGAGTTTCTAGTGTGCTTCAGCGTTGCCTACAACGTGTCACAGAGGTAGTGCTCCGCGATACATTCCGTGACACTTGAGCCATTCCACGACAGGCATAATTTTTCAAAATTTCAAATTTTAATTAAAATGGAGGAATTTAACTTGGAAATAGCGTTCTACCATTCTCTAGTCGCGGATCTTATTTTCTGAAAAACCACCTAGGAGTGAAGGGAGAAGTGGGAAAAGTCACCTAGGTTGTTCATCACTTTCATCTTCTCCTCTACCAATTCTTATAAGTATGTTACTTTAACAATGTTTTATTGTAATTTTATGAACATGAATATAGTAGAACCCTTCCTCTAGGGTTGAAGCCATGGTTATGATTGTGTTTTTTTATGAATTTGTGTTGGAATAAAGTTATCGATTGTTGTTTTGTCTTGCATTTTTTATTATGGTTGTTTTTATGATTGATTACCATGAAAACACACACGTTAAACTTAGGCAAATGCTTGAGAAAGCAAACCTAGGGAAGAACATAAGAATGTAGGAGGAAAGTTCTTGTCTTTTGATAAGATTTTGTGGTTAGGATAGAAATATACCTAATACCTTGCTTGGTTGCTAAAATGGGAGGATAGAAAGACATTGGCTTAGATTTGTCACTCCACCACTCGAAGAAGTAGTTGTGAAGCTAAGTTTGGTGAAATGGTTGGGGTACAAAAGTACCTTAACCAATTGCATAACCCCATAAACCACATCCCGTAGTTAATTGCTTACGAACTAGAATTGAATCCCTCGCTCACAATGTAGTAGTGAGGCTAGTTTGTCGTGTTTAGAGGTTTGGAAGACCATGAACATGCAATTCTAAATATGTGAGACGACAATTGATAGTTTCATACTTAAACCACGCAAATCGTAGTATCGCATGATTATAGGCTTTAACTCTATGTTGCTCCTTGAATTAATTCGAGAGGAGAATTTCGTTGACCAAATTTATACCTAATTAACTTTACCGAAAACTTATATAATCAACACTCGCGTTATTTAATATTACACTTGAACTTGATAGTTAGCTGAATTATTTGATCCGTAGGTTCGACATTCGGTTCTTAAAAAGAGCCACTATATTACTTGCATGACCCGTACACTTGCGGGGCACGCATCATATCGTTTCATGATATAGGACCCAGCTCTCAGGCACACCGCAACCTTAGATCGTCTCGAGTTTGCTTTGAGTATTGGTGAATCCTCATGTTAGGGACTATTTGATAGACATGTGCTACTTTATGTTTAATTACATGTTCGGGTTAGTTGGGAGTGTTGTCCCATCAACCCATCAATGTAAGTAGAGGCTTTAGACCAGTAGAGCAACTTATGTATGTCTAAGTGATTCTATCGGTTTGATATGTCATGATTCGTTATATTCCAGATATTCCCTACATTAAGTATTCCGCTTATGTGTATGAATTAGACGTATGATCATGTCATGGGTCGACTTGGGGTCTCTTGGAGCTACTTGTCCCTTGTTACGATCCGGATCTATATTGAATTCGTGACGGTAAAATACGGGCAAAATATGTCTATGAAGGTTGTAAACCGTCATTCATCAACACCCCACACTTAAACTATTGTTCTTCTTGAACAATCGCACACTTCCCTTCTCACAATTAAACACAAAAATCATCTTACGTATAGGTCTACTTACACTTAGGATCATGAGATTAATCAATAAAGCTCAAACAATTCACTCGCATGCCATATAGGATCAACATTAAAATTTCAAGTTTGAAATCACTTAGCTTTTGAAAACTAACTCATAAAGACATATTTTGGCCCAACATTAATTATATGAAATTTAGCAATCAAAATTTACCAAAGTCTTACCATTGTGCCCCTCACGAATTTGGAGAGATGTCTTTTCACACAAGATATAAGTCAATATAAACTTAGGCCCAAAATAAAATAATTTTCGCTCACTTCCCAAAGAACTCAACATATATGTAAACGACGACCCATAGACTTTCCTTTAATGTAATACTCCGCTAATATAGAATTATGAATCAAGGATCAAATAGGACTTAAATTTGGTTGTAATGTAAGCTAGGGACGGGTAGGGACTATTTGGCCAAGATAGTGGCTAATCTCCTAAGTACTTTAATAACTTCACAACACTTTGATTTTTCTTTTCCTCAATCTCAAATTTTCTCCTTATACCTCCTTTATTTTCAAAACTTCAACTTAGGTGACTAGTGGGGATTTTTTTTATTTCAACATTAAGCTCATTCACATATTTTTTCATCATCAATTTTTCTTCTCAAAGCTCTTTCTTCCTTTTATTTTCCCACTAACAATCACCCTCCTTGTTTAGCAAAATTTCACCTTTTCTTTTATTCTAATTTCCACACTTTTAGGTTTTCCCTTCACTTTTCCACTTAAGCTCCTTTCATGCAAATTCTTCATTAAAGTGCTCTAGGAGTCACTTTAGGTCAAATACAAGTTAATAGAACAAAAAGGAATTTAGCTTGTAATATGGCTATCAAAAGAATAGGATAAGGTTCAACATGACTAACTAGGATAATTACAATCCAAGGTAGGTAAAAATAGGATAAAAAATAAGGCTACCAAAGAAATGCCTATATCACTTCCTAAAAATCCATCATTCTTATTTCGCTTTGCACACATACCGGGCAAGTTCTAGACATCAATTTACAAGCATGGAGTATATCAAAAAAAATTCCTTACACATTGGCACTAATGGTTTAACAATGGAAATCAAGATCACATAAACACATATATTTATATTGCATGCATAACATAATTAAGCCCTTTTTTTCAAGTACAAGAGTCAAATTCTTAAAAGACTAAGTGTTTCTATCTTTTTCATGCATTTTTTGAGTGAATTTTTATAAAGTCTCAATGATACCCAAGTGAAGCACCTAGCATTCGTAAGGTCAAGTTTTGTTCTTCCTAATGACTAATTTACCCTTAAGGCAGTCATCATCCATCTATCATCGGGCAAAGTCATGACTCAATGAGTAAAATAAAGAAAATAAAAAAATTCCTAGACTCTCACTAATTGATTCTAAGGGAATATCCACCGGAAAAGTACCTAAAATAAAAATCGGAGGAACCCAAAATAAAATAAAAGATAAAATAAAAAAAATACTACAAACCAACAAGCATGATGACAAATCATAAATTCCAAAAGCCATACTACCATGTGCAAATTTATAATTAAGGCATGCATGGTAATATAAGTTCACTTCACCCCACACTTAATTAGTCACACTGTCCCCAGTTTTAAAACTAATAAAGTGTAAAAGTAAAAAGAGAAAGAAGAACTCCCTGGGCCTCTACTCCTCGTTTTCAATGTTTAAGCTAAAAGTTTTGCTGAAAATCAAGACCTATCACCTGCACACTTGAACAAACACATAAAAACGAAAAATTTATCTTGAGTTTTTCCTCCCAAGTAGCGCCAGATTTAACGTCGCGGCACGTCTGAGGTATCTCGATTTTCCGGAGAATTCATCAAGATGCCTGTTGAGACTATGGTCACATCTTGACCACTTGTTTCACCATGCTATCCTATTACACATCACAAAATAAAGAAAAATGAAAATAGGAAATAAAGACTAAAAAGTTAAACACAAGTAGTTAATCTAATCCTAAACCGTATTCCCAAACACTTCGGCGCAAAATTTGATATCGCTCAAATTACACCTCGTAATGAGATATAACGTGGCCGATGTCAAATATACAACCCAACAAAGGTTGGGGGTTGATTCCACGGGAAATATGGAAGAATTATAGAAGAACGCTAGTACTTAAGCTACCGTCGATTATCTCCCTAAAAGGGGGGAAACTTATAAAAGTAAAAAAACAATGTTGTTGAGAAAGTGAGTTGATTCCAAATTAATGCAACTTACTGGGTTAAGTGTTCCCCATGACTTCATAATACAAGGCATTTTATACTAGTGATCTATTTCGGTACTTAGCATGCAATATCGGTAAGTTAACTTCACCTAAATGGATTTGGTCCCTATTTAGATGATTATCACCACGCAACAGTGCGTCTCACGGGTGTATTCTTATTTAACCCTTACCCCTGATATTAGATTAACTATTCTTGAACAAGGTCAAGCTATTAGATGAGGGTTGATAGCCTCAAATCTCCGTTGTTAATCCCTTTTCCCTTTCATCACCCCTTGATCCGGTAGAAGTAAGAATAAGGCAAATTCCAACGTTTTCAACCATTAAGAAACAATTAAAACGAAGGGAAAAATAATACATGCATAAACCCCGTTCAAGAATCACTAAGTATTTTACCTATAATTAATTCGTCATGGTTCCTCCCAACCTAGTTTTGGAGGTTTTAGCCTCTCATAATTATAAGTAAATTCATAGCATTCATAGACAAAAGCTAAAAATATGCACCTGGCTGATGATAGGAAGAAACTTCACTTGAATAATGCAAAAATAGGGTAGAATAATTCAACAATTGTCTTGAAATATGAAATAAAGCCTGACAATCGTATCTCTAAACTTATGTCTCAAAACGTGTTAAGACTTAGATTCAAGACCAAAAACTTCTCTATAAACTTGGCTATTAAAAATAAAAAAGGGTATCTATAGTAGTATATTTATGTTTTCGTTGTTCCTTGATGAATTTGACTTGGGACTTAAAGTTCATTTTCTAGTTGAAGTAGGAGATTCATTTTTGGGCCCGTTTGCCCACACATCACCTCATGCCATTGTCGTCCAGTGCCGCGTCGCATGCCCCATCGCGTAGGAGGGAGAGGGCTGCGCGTGTGCCTTCGTGCCGCGAGAGAAGGGTCTCGCGCGCGCTGCCATCGTGCGGGGAAGACTGACGCCTCGCACCTGGCCATGCGCCCATATCCTGCCGCATCCCAGCCGCTCCTTGTAGCACCAAGAGAAGGCTACCTCGTGCGGCTGGTTGTTCCGGTTTTGCTGCGCCTCGCTGCGGTCGCACGGGCGTGGCGGTGCACTGTTTAATTTTTTAATCTTTCTTAGTGCATTCCTTCTTCTTCAACTTCAATCCAAATGTCTCAAACACACCCAAATCCATCACTTTTAGCCCTGTGAAAACATCTAATCACATGTGTTAGTCGTTTTTAAAAATATATAACATAAACACATGCAAACACATAATTTATTCTCAAAACATGAAAAATGAGCAAAATATGTCTATGAAGTGCGTAAGTATGATCTTCATCAGTCATCAATTGGTCCTCGGGCTGTCGAGGGGGCAGCCATGGCCTCGTCAAGGAAGCTCATGTCGGGGGTTAGCCGATTGCAGTCATTTGGAGCTCTCTCACATTAGCTTAGAGAGGAGACTGCTCCTTCAACCACATCACATGGGAGCATAATTTGTTCAGGCTCTCAAATACATCTTTCGGTACCTTCTTCACCGACCTATTGATATGATTCATTAAGAAGTCTGAGCCAACCTCTTAAGTTTGTTTTCATGGGAGAAGGTCATTTCTATCAGTTTGTGGATCCTGCTTGGTCTAGAGGATGATAGAGGGGTGAAGGCCCCTTTGGATGGTGCTTCTCCCGAAGCATGTCAGCAAACTCGGGGCTGTCTCATAGAGATGGGGGGCCAAGGGGTCTCATTAATATCATGTGTGGTGGAGGCCACGGTATGTCCCATGCTTGCATCCACTTTATCTTACTTTTGGGAGCATCAGCGTCCCGTTTTCTTGTCAACCGCAATGACACTAGTGGCAGAGCTTGCTGTTTCATCAGTAATTGGAACTCCCACTTTCTGGCACAGTTGGCTAATGATAACGAGGTAGGGCATGGAGGGCCCTTAACATCTAGCCTTTTTATTCATCTATGTTATACCCCAGAAGCCTAAAGATCAGATTGAGGTAAAACAAAGAAAAATTAGCGCGCCAGAGATAAAAACGGGTCGTGAGGTGACTCGTGGGAGAAGCCCACAGTCGTGATATGACTCGTGGTGAGGCCCAGATGATGAGTTTGAAATTAGTAAATGGGATCCCCACGAGTCGTGTTCCAGGCCCCATGACTCGTTAGGGCGATCGTGGCGAGTGGTGATTGAGAAAAAGAGGAAGGAGGCGATTAATAGCCACTAACACTAAGGCATCCACAAGTCGTGGTCGGTCACACGATTTGTGGGATGAGTCATAGTCCAGGTGATCGAAGTTATTTGAAAATCATAGGCAGTGTGCAGGACGAGTGGTGACCATGAGTCATGGTCACCCGATAATGAATCATGAAGTCTTCCGTTATGAGCCCAGCGTGCTAGACAATGCTTAGCCGGATGATGCCATGAGTCGTGGCCCAAGGTGATGAGTCATTTTGTCTCTCGGGGGACTAACATGATTATTTTCTGCGAATTTAGTAAGGGCTTTTCCGTTATTTCTAAGATCCTAAGGCCTAAACTAAGTCGTTTTTGAGTTATGAATGATGACTTTTAAAGAGTTAAGTTCATTTTAGGCCATTTTCATATTTATGCATGCAAGAGTGATTATCTAGAGAGGTGATCAAGGCAAATCTTTCAAGGTTCTCTTCAATTTCTTCTTGAGCATTCAAAAGGAAATTGTAAGAATCGACTATAATCGGATATGTAGGGTTATGAATGGGTGAATCCTTTCAAACCCATGGCCAATCTCTCCTAAATCATGAATTCTATGTCTAATCCATGGGGTTTTAACGCAATGCCAAATCTTTAGTTCTCTACATGGGTGTGATTTATATATGTTTCTACTTGTGAATTATGATTTATAGGAAAGTTTTATATTGTTTTCAATTAAAATAATGTTTCTGATTTTACAGATTAAAAAGTCATTGATAGAATTTCATGGAAACATGAGATTTGTGATGAATGTATGATTATGATGAAAAGCATGTTTTCAAGCTACCCATGTTTATAATTATGTTTTCGATGTGAATTGAGTATTTTTCAAGCATGTTAAAATATTGGGCAATGCCCACATGTTCAAGTATGATTTTTGAATTTCCCGAATTAAGCTTACCACATGGCTTTAGAGTGAAGACTCCCAATTATTTTTCAACATTAATTATGGTTAAAGTTTCTCATATGCATGATTTGATATTGAGATGTATTTGATTATTGAGCTTCATCAATAGACGATGTTTGAAGCTTTTATTGAAAAACGATGTAAAGCATATGCATGTTTTGGGAATAGTGTCTAGCACTGAGTAGGCTAGGGTCGATCACCCTATGCCTCGGAACTATGCTCCAACACATTAGGTTTTTATACTATTATATATGTATTACTTTGGTACCTCCCTTTTAAGCTATCCCACCGCACTCAATTGGGCCCACGAGCCCGATATCGATATCATGGTATCGTCCCTAACCTGAAGGCTAGGACGGCTCTTCCCACTTAGTGTGATAGTTGGAGACCACATAAGCTCTATCGTGATATATCGATTAAAAGCGAGTCTCCCATTGTTCCTCATAATTTCAGTTATTCATGTTTAGTATTCATGAGATATTTATATCTACATATGTTCTAAAGCAGGTTTAACTCAATGTTCGGTTTACTCATGACCATTAGATTTCAGCTTTGAGTCAATCGATTCAGTAATGATGTTATGTTATGTTATGATGAGATCATGATTTCATAAAGAATGCATGCAAGCCCTATTCTCATATTCGTATTTCTTATGTTTTTACATTATGCGTATTCTTCGTTTTACCTACTTAAACGTATTCAGTTGTCTTGCATACTCGGTATAATCCACGTACTGACCGCATTCTCTATATTGTATTATTTCATGATACAAGACCCGACTCTCAAGCTTAGCCCCATTCATAGTCAATCTTGAGGAAGTTAGCATCTTATGTTATTGGTGAGTCCTCATCTTGAGACTAGACTTGTCAATTTTCTCCATGTATTTTTAGTTTCGGCTTTATTGAGTTAGTTGGTCTTGTCCATCAACTCGTCATGTTTAGAGGCTTTTCAGACAAAGGATGTATTCAGCTTCAGATTGTGTATTCTATTGTTTATGTTTATTTTAGACTTTCACTAAGCTTAATATGTTGATTCTTCGGTTTATTGATTGAGTTAGATGATTGCTTATGCCATGGAAGCCCGACTTAGGGTCTCTCGGGACTCCTTGTCCTGTGTTGTGACGGGCCTCCGTCCGAATCGTGACAAACTTTGTATCAGAGCAATAGGTTTGAAATTGTCTAGGATGTCTAAGCCACGTTGAGTAGAAGTCTTTCATGAGTGTAGGCGCACTACACTTATGACGAAGAGGCTACGAAATGTTTAGGAAATGTTCCCTTCTTTCATGATCTATGGCATGCGATGAAAAGTCTCCCTATCCCTCTAACTCATGCTATTCGCGATTGCAGAATCATGGCTCCCCAAAGAGTAAATGGTAGAAGGAATGGAAATGGAGAAGGCCGCTGAGGATGGCCGAAGGGCACCGCGGGCCCACCCAGTCCAGGAGCACCATGAATTGGAGTCGGCTGCCCTGCTGAGTTTCGAGCAGCTATTCAGATGCTCGCGCAAGTACTCCCGACCGCTTAGGTCAATCATCAGGAAGTTGTGCATGTTCGAAAAATGGCAGCGGCGTAGCTCGAGTCAAGGTTTCTTGAGGATGAACCCGCCGAGTTCCTTGGGTAAAAGTAGAAGAGGACCCGCGTGAGTTTATTGATGAGATTGTAAAAGATCACCCAGAATGTGGGGATGAATGGAGTTGAGTGTACGGAGTTGGCCTCTACTAGGCGAAGGGGTCACACACGTCTATTTTGAAAATGGAAAGATAGTAGGGCCACTGGAGCAGGAGTCTGTCACTTAGGAAGAGTTCTTGTTGCATTCTTAGATCAGTTCTTCCCTCGTGAGATGAGGGAGATAAGGAAGCTGAGTTCATAAATCTAAATCAAGGGAGGATAACAGTGCGAAGTATGCCTTGGAGTTCACTCGCCTATCGAAGTATGCCCCGGTGTTAGTGGGCGTGGGCGCAAGTGAGCAGGTTCGTTCATGTGGAGTGGCAGGCTATTTGGACAAGGATTGCAAGACTTCCATGCTCCATCGGGATATGGGTTTGCCTCGGATAGTTTTGTACCTTGACCAGGATGGAGGTGGCTCCTTATGAGAGAGGGAGGCCAAGAGGTCAGAGCCGCCGAGATGATCCATGATTCTCACAGCCGAGTCGAGGTGATGGGCACCGACAACAAACCCACAAGAGATCATTAGCCCCGACCTCTTCAGCATTGAGTGTTCCATCCGGGCCGAGGCACGATCGGGAGGGGGAAAGCATTAGGCTCTAGGGTGAGGTAGACCCGCCGAGATTCTATCATCGACTTACCACTTCGAGATATGGTCGAGGCACGGGAAAGTTGCTTAGCGGAGTTCAGATTGCTTGTTTCCGGGTGTGGGAAGCTCGAACACATGCTCAGAGAGATTGCCCAGTAGCGAGATAGGACCATGATAGGGCCGAGGCCTTCTAGTTCAGCAACCCCACCCGTTTCGCATGGGGGCATCTACTAGCACGAGTGGCAATCGAGGCGCTAAAATAGATTCTATGCCTTAGCATCCGCCAGGAAGCAGGAAGTCTCCCCGGATGTGGTAACTAGTATGTTACGAGTCTTCCATCTTGATGTTTATGCTTTGTTAGATCCAGGGGATACCTTGTCTTTTGTGACACCTTATGTGGCGGTGGCTTGAGTCAGTCCGAAGTCTTTTGGGCACCCTTCTTAGTCTCTACTCCAGTAGGTGATTCAGTTGTAGCTAGACGGGTGTATAGAAGTTGCCCGATCTCAGTCCTTTAAAAAGTCACCTCAGCAATTTAATAGAGTTAGCCATGAATGATTTTGATGTTATCCCTCGGCATGGATTGGCTATTTGCATGTTGCTGCTTGATTAATTATAGAACACAGGAAGTAAGTTCAAATCTTCCGGAGTGAGCTAGTCCTAGCATGGAAGGGTAGTTCAGTTGTGCTTGTGAGTCATTTCCATTTCCTACCTTAAAGCTAGAAAGATGATTTGCAAAGGTTTTGTCTTACCATCTAAAGATTAGGTTAGGATGTTGAGTTTGGGACCAGACTATCCAATCGATTCCGATGGTAGTATTCGGAAGTGTTTCCAAATGATCTGCCAGGAATCCCTCGAGCAGGAGATTGATTTTTTGTATTGACCTTCTTGCGACACGCATCCTATATCTATTCCGCCCCTCACAGAATTTCTCCGGTGAGCTAAAGGAGTTGAGGAAGGAGCATTTGAAGGACCTATTAGATAAAGGTTTCATCGGACAAGCAGTCCCCATAGGGTGCACGATTCTCTCTTTTTCCGAAAAGAAAGATGGTTCTCTTTTTATGTGTATTGATTATCGGCAATTGAACAAAGTAACCGTCAAGAACAGGTATCCTCTACCCGGAGGTGATGATTTATTTGACAGCCCCGAGGAACCAAGTGTTTTGAAGATAGATCTCGAGATCCGACCACCGGCTCGGAAGTTCGGGCGATATCCGAAGACAACCTTCATGACACTTGGTATGGTCATTATGAGTTTGTAATTATGTCTTCTGGATTAACGAATGCTCCTGCAGCTTTTAATTACTTGATGAACAGGGTTTCAAGCCATACATGGATATGTTTGTGATTCTGTTTATTGATGATATCTTGATATACTCTCGGAGCGAGGAGGAACATGCCGCTCATTTGAGAATAGTGCTTTAGATTCTCAAGGATCGCCAGTTATATGCTAAATTCATCAAGTGCGAGTTTTTTGGTTGAACTCCGTGGAGTTTTGGGCCATGTTGTATCAAGTGAGGGTATAAAAGGTGGACTCTCGAAGATAGAAGCGGTGAAAAATTTTCCTGACCAGTGAATCCTTCCGATATTCGGAGCTTCTTGATTTTAGCCGGCTATTATCAAAGATTTGTTGAAGGTTTCTCATCTATTGCGAAAGGCACCCTTGACGGTCGGCCGGAAGAAGGTTAAATTCCAATGATTTGGAGGCTTGTGAGAAGAGCTTCGAGTTGAAGACCCCACTTACTTCAGCACCAATGTTAACTCTATCGGATACTACAGTGGGTTCATGGTGCATTGCAATGCTTCAAGGATCAGACTTGGGTGTGCGGTTCAGCGCGGGAAAGTTATAGCATATGCCTCTAGGCAGTTGAAAGTTCATGAGAAAAATTTACCCGACACATGATCTTAAATTGGCCGTAGTGGTATTAGCCTTGAAGATATGGCAAAATTATTTGTATAGGGTCAATGGATGTGTTTACGGACCATAATAACACAATGTTTGTGTTCACGCAAAGGATCTCAATCTTCGGCAAAGGAGGTGGTGGGAGCTACTCAAGGACTATGATATGAGTGTCCTTTACCATCATTAAGGCTAATGTAGTAGCGGAAGCACTTAGTAGACTCTCTATGGAAGTGTGTCCCATGGATAAGGAGAAGATGGAGCTGGTGAAGAGATGTGCATCGATTCGCAAGGTTGGGAGTTAGGTTGGTTGACTCGGCGGATGGCGGTGTTGTTATTGAACGGATTAGAATCGTCCTTGGTGACTGATTAAAAGCTAGACAAAATGAGACCCAATTTTGGTAAAGTTAAAGGAAGTCCGTTCGGGAATCGAAGGTGGAGGTCTTCTCCAAAGGGGAGATGGTGTGCTTCGGTAACGAGGGTTACTTTATGTGTTTGGATATTTGATGATTTGGTCGTATGTTGCACGAGGCTCATGGATCCAGGTATTCTATCCATCCAGGTGCCTAAGATGTACCGTGACTTGAGAAGTATATTAGTGGAATGGCATGAAGAAGGACATCGCGAGTTTGTAGCAAAGTGTCCAAGCAGGTCAACAAGTAAGGTTGAACATCGGAGACCGGTGTGCTTTAGGATATCGACACATCCCTACGTGGAAGTGGAAAGAAATTAATATGGACATCATCACAGGATTAACTCGCACTCGATAATATGACTCCATTTGGGTTGTGGTAGACAGGTTGACCAAGGCCGCTAATTTTCCTAACGGTCAAAACCACGGATTCGGCGAGGGGACTATGCCAAGTTTTATATTCAGGAGCTAACTGGATTCGGTGCATGGAGTGCCCTTGTCCATTATATCAGACAGATGTACTCAATTTTGGAATCGTTTTCAAAAGGACCCAGGTACTCAAGTTAAGCTCGGCCACTGACATTTCACCCACAAACGGATGTTCAAGCAGAACGAACAATTCAAACTCTCGAGGAAATGTTGAGAGCATGCGTGATTAACTTCAAAGGTAGTTGGGATGATCATTTGCCTCTTATCGAGTTTGCATCCAATAACAGCTACCATTCGAGTATTGGTGTTGATTTGAGGCTCTCTGCTCGGCGGAGATATAGATCGCCCATTGGTTAGGTTTGAAGTTGGTGAAGGCTGCAGTAGGACCAGATTCGTCCATAAGGCCATGGAGATGGTTCAGCTCATATGGGACAGGTTGAAAACAGCACAAAGTCGCCAAAGTCCTATGCTGATGTTAGAAGAGGAGCTTGAGTTTGAAGTGGATGATTGGATGTTTTTGAAGGTGTCGCCCATGAAGGGAGTGACAATTTGAAAAAAGGAAAACTCGGCCCTCATTATGTTAGCCCCTACGGATTGTGAATTGGGTTGGTAAGGTGGCCTACGAATTGGAGTTTCCCTCAGAATTAGCGTTTGTGCATCCTGTATTCCATATCTCTCTTAAAAAAGTGTTTGGGTGATCACAGCTCCTAGTTGTCACGGTGGATAGTATTGGTGAAAGACAGGTCTTAGTTATGAGGAGGTTCGGTAGAAATCTTGGATCGTCGGGTTTGAAAGCTAAGGAACAAGGGAAGTAGCTTCAGTCAATTTTTTATGGAGGAATCAACATGTTAAAGGATCTACATTAGGAAGCGAAGCGGATATGATGGTTAAATATCCACATTTTATTCTTTATCGGCTTAGTTCTAGCTTGAGAATGTCAGTTTTGACCTAAAACACTATTTAGTTTTCATGTTCATCTCATGTGTCCAATTTTCTTTTATGTATATGGATTTGTATATTCATGAATTCAGTTTAGCTATGTAGTTTGAATCGGAGGTAAGTCATTCAGTCAGTTTTCGGCTTAAATGATCAGTATTTGAATATGATGATTGCATTTCTATTGCTTTTACGCATGTTTCCAACAGCCGAGGGATGAATGTTCCCAGGGAGGAGATATTTTTATACAGATGCCCGAAGGTCAAACCCAGGAGTTAAAATGGATAAAAACTATAAAAACTGGCATCAGGTATCAGAACGGGTCGTGAGGTGACCCATGGGAGAAGCCCATGAGTCGTGATGTGACTCATAGTGAGGCCTAGATGATGAGTTTGGGGTGGGAAATAGGATCCCCCTGGACATGACCACGAGTCGTGGTCGGGGCCCCCATGACTGCGTTAGGTCAGTCGTGGGGAGTGGTGATTTAGAAAAGAGGAAGGAAGCAGTGTACCTAACGAAAGGCACCCACAAGTCGTGGTCAGTCACCCCGATTTGTGGGATGAGTCGTGGTCAGGCGATCAAGTTATTTGAAAATCATAGGTAGTGTACGGGACAAGTGGTGACCACGAGTCGTGGTCACCGATAACAAATCGTGAAGTCTCCTGTTACGAGCCCCAAACGACTGCTAGACAGTGTACTTGACAGATGATGCCACGAGCCGTAGCCCAAGGTGATGAGTCGTTATATCCCTCATTGAGGACTAATTGGCGGTTATTTTGCATGAATTTAGTAAGGGCTTTTCCGTCATTCCTAAGATCCTAAGGCCTAAACTACGTCATTTTGAGTTATGAATGATGACTTTTAAAGGGGTTAGTTCATTTTAGGCCATTTTCATATTCATGCATGCCAGAGTGATAGTCTAGAGAGGTGATCAAGGAAAATCCTTCATGGTTCTCTTCAATTTCTTATTTGGACATTCAAGGGAGTGTAAGAATTAGCTATGTCGAGGTATGTAGGGTTAGCGAATGGGTGAATCCTTTCACACCCATGACAAATCCCTCTCTAAACCATGAATTTCCTATGTCTAATCAATTGGGTTTTAACATAATACATGAAATCTTTAGTTCTCTGTGGGTATGATTTATATATGTTTCGACTATTTAGATTATGATTTATGGGCAAGTTTTATATTATTTTCAATTAAAATCATGTTTCTAGTTTTATGAATTAAAAGCCCATGGATAAAAATTTCGCCGAAACATGAGATTTGTGATGAGTGTATGGTTATGATGAGATATTATGATGAAAAGAATATTTCCAAGCTACCCATGTTTATAATCATGTTTTCAATGTAAATTGAGTATTTTCAAGCATGTTAAAGTATTGGGCAATGCCCACATGTTCAAGTATGATTTATTAATTTCTTGAATTAAGCTTACCATATAGTTTTGGGCGGAGCTACGGGTATTTTTCAGCTTGTGGTATGGTTTGAGTTAAAGCTTCTCATATGCATGATTTAGATTTGAGATGTATTTGATTATTGAGCCTCATCAATAGATGATGTTTATCTTTGTTGAAAAACGATGTAGAGCATATGCATGTTTTTGGGAGTAGTGTCTAGCTCAAGTAGGCTAAGGGTCGATCACCTGTGCACACCGGTATGCGCCAACGTAGGTTTATACTATTATATATTAATTTGGAACCTCCCTTGTGATCTATCCATTTGCCCGATTGGGCCCGAGCTTGATATCGACCATGGTATCATCCCCATTGTCCTAAGGCTTTGGGCCAGTTCTTACCACTTGAGTGTGATAGTTGGGACCCACGTAGCTCTATCGTGGTATGTCGGTTAAAGGCGTGTCTCCCATTGTTCCTCATGATTTCAATTATGCATGTTCATTATTCATGAGATTTTTACATCTACATATTTTTAAAACAGGTTTGACTCAATGTTAAGTTTTACTCATGACCATCGGATTTTAGCTTTGAGTCAATCGATTGATTCATGATGTTATGTTATGTTATGATGAGATCATGATTTCATAAAAAATAGAGAAGCCCTATTCTCGAATTCTTATTGCTTATGTTTTACATTATACGTATTCTTAAATAATTTTACCTACTTAAGCGGTTTACTAGCCATGCATACTTGGTTCATTTCACGTACTGACCGCATACTCTATGTTTGTATCATTTTATGATATAGGACCCCGGCTCTCAAGCTCCAGCCCCATTCATAGTCAGGTTGAAGTTGTCAGGGAAAGCTTGCAATCTAAGTGGTCTGGACCATTTGAGGTGGTAAGGATGACCCCGTACGGGGCTGTTGAATTGTGGCAAGAAGATAAAAGTGTCACATTCTTAGTAAATGTTTGGTGTAAGCACTACAGGGTGAGAGTGAATCGAGAGAAGACATATATCACCTTAGTGGATGAATGAATATGAGAGGCGTCGTACGCAACCGGTAAATCAGGCACTGCACGGGGCAGAGGCCGTGAATGTAATGTAATAGTTAGAAATTATTGGGAAAAAAGGTCATTGCCATGACTAAAACTACGGAGCTAGGTAGGAGGCAACCCACTATTTTGATCAATGGTTTTTGGATGATTTTTACGGAGGGACGGAGTCCAAAAGAGAGAAAAATTTGTAGAAGAGTGAGCTAAGGTAAGGTTTTGGAAAAATTAGGGTGCGGGACAGAAAGCCCCCGTGATGGCTCCGTGGCACGGAGCTTGTCCTCTGCGATGGCCTCCATGCCACGTTGAGGCGAAATGCGGGTTTGTTAAGTGAACGCGTCGGCGTTTATAACGTCAGCGTGGCACGGAGGTTATCGCGGAGCTCAGGCTCCGTGCCACGGACCCATCGCGGTCATGCGTGGCTGTGCCGACACTGATGGAGCTTCACTTAACTCTCCAAATCAACTCCAAACCCCTCCCGGCACTAACCCCAAAACCTGCATAATTCCCTCATTTTCTCTCACACCCCTCTGCGACAAAAACCCCAGTCCCACTTCCCCTATAGAATGGGCATTAGAAATTGTGTATGTGATGTTTGAAATGACGGTCTTTGTGAATGGGGGCATGTAAAATCCAAAGGCTAGTGTTCATCAGGGTGAGTTATCAACTGTTTTAATTACAGGTCAAGCAACATTAACTTCATGAAATTTCTAGACTAATGAACATGAGAATTTAATTGTGTGAAGTCTAAGTAGTACAAAATTGCTCCATCGAATATTGCCGATGTAATGCGCCACTGTTGGTAGATGCTAGATAATATTGTGTTTATCTTATCTTGTCAAAGTTGTAATTCACATCAATTTTGGGAGTAGCGAGCATGGAAGTGTAAGAAGGGAAGTCTGAGTACCCGGCCCGGCTCTGACTCATTATGAAACCATGCTAGAAACTAAGTGTGGGGTGATATTGGCTTGAGCCTTAAAGTATTATTAGCTATCCATGTTGTTACTGACGGTGTGAGTGTATGTTTTTTGCTGAACCTTAGGAAAGATGTCGGCTCGACAAGATAAAGGCAAAGGTGTCTCAACTTCTGCTTTTGGGAAGAAAAGATACAGAGTGGGCTCATTTGTTCGGCCCGACCCCACTAGTTGCTTAGGGAGCCGAGAGAGACGGTTTGGCACTAGATGGGATGGTGGAGGAAGGCAAAAAGTGGTATGGAAGCATAAGGAGTCCAAATATTTCCCTGAAGAGTAAATTGAGAGGGAACCTTTGGCACAAGAATTCCCCTGGATACTACGGGATACACGCCTTGGGTATGGACTTCATCTTTGATGCACCCAAGTGTAATTTACACATGGTGAGAAATTCTACACGAATTCGGACCCTACTCTACGCAGCCACACCATCAAGATCCGGGGCAGGTGGTAACCTTGGAAGCACACCATTTAAATGTCATCTTGAGGACACACGTGCAGATCACGTCCTCTCCACCCAGCTAAACATCACCACACCATATGCTGATATCAAACACACATTATGTGGACAAAGATCAGCAGCCAGGTGGAGTCTTCATAAGGAGAAAGGGTACCACCAAACATTGCCATATTCACAGATGAATAGGGAAGTCAGAATATGGTTGAAGATTGTTTGAACTTGCCTCATTCCTTGGGTGCATAGTACATTTGTCACACGATAGAGTTTGTCAGGTATACGCTCTGATGAAGGCTTGGAAATTAATGTTGGGGTTGTGATCCTTATCAGCCATGAAAAGAGCCCAGACTGCATCAGGGGCACAAATATGGATTTGGTGGTCTACTCACTACTTACCTCGAGCCATGACATTGAAGAAAGAGGCTCAGGACTATAGATCGCAGTTCAGCTGCCTGTTCTTTGGACGTGACTAAGACTAATGCACCAGACACCACATATATTTTCTCACATTAGCAGAGTGACACGCTCGTGATGGTGCTATGCTACCAAGATGTTTGGACTTGAGATACTACATTTTAGCATTATAGGTGGGCTGACGCGAGAGGATGAATTGTGGCAGGTGGATATGGATTACCCAATGAATGAAGCATGCTCGAGCCATGAAGGATTGGCCCAGCATTTGTAGAGTCGGTGGATGATGATGCTTACCCACCGATAAGGAGAACGCTATGATGACTCCAGATATTGGAGTCGGATGAAGATGAAGGAAATGACTCGGACCTGGTTACGAGGCATCGGCACGGATAGAAGAAATTAGACCAATTGCTTAAATCAGGAGTTTTCACCACCCTAACTTTGTTCTTAAATTGATATGTGCGAACACTGAGGGCAGTGTTTAGACTAAGTGTAGAATTGGAGGTTATATTTTGTTTGTTTATGTGTGTGGGTACTATGGCATGTATATTACGATTGGTAAAACTATGTTTGTGTACTTGTGTGGTTGCCTGTGACATGGAAAATTGGTTTGTAATAGCTAGTAAGCTTTGTCCCAGGGCACTTTGTGTTTGTGAAAGGGGTGTTATTTTAATTTTTTGCTATTTTTATTTTTATTTTTTTATTATTTTATTTATTATGGGTTTGGGTTTTCGGTTTTGTTTTGGTGCTTTTCCCAAGGATAGTCCCTTTGAACCGAAGTCATAGGTAGAAGACTGTTCCCTATGATGGATAGATGATGACCGTCTTAGGGAAGTTATTGGCGTTGGAAATAGACAATAAGCCCATCATTATTGGGCTAAAACATTTCACTCGGTTAGATGTTAGACTTCATGGAACATGCATTTGGATAAGAAAATGGTTAAATCTAAGCGAATCACATAGGTATGAACGTTTGAACTCTAAATTGCTAAATTTTAGGCTTAATTGTCTTGTCACTCAATATGGATGAAATCATGAAAGGAGATAAGCTAACCAAAGTTACCCTCTTTGCCATGTGTGGTGAGAACTAGTTGTATTTCATACTGGCCGCGTCTAGAATTTTCCTTGTGTGTACAAAAAGTCAGAAATGGCATTAAGCTTAGAGGACATGATTAAGGCACTTCTTTGTGAACCCAGATAGTTTACCCATTTAATTCAGTGTTCCTAACCCCAATGATTTCCCCTAGTGAACCCAGAGTTTGAGCCTTTAGGCCTAATTTTTAGAAACAACCGCACTAAGAAACCTTATCCCATTTGTTAAAATAGACTCAATGTCATTTTGATCCCAATAGATCATTGCACTTTATTAAGGCAACATGAAAAGGGGAAAGAAGAGTGTGGGTTCTCCATATGTAATCATAAGCTATATATACAAGTTCTTTAAATATTTAGTAAAAAAAATAAAAAAAATAAAAAAAAAAGGTCATGCCATGACTAAAACTAGCAACGGGTGGGAGGCAACCCACTATTTTCTAATCAAGTGGCGTTTTGGATGATTTTCAAGAGGGGGCGGAGTCAAGCAAAATTGCGAAAGGAGTGAGATAAGGTAGGTTTTGGAAAAATCAGGGTGAGGGACAGTAACCCTCGCGTGTCCATTAACCACCAGGCCCGAGCTCCACGATAACCTCCGTGCCACGTTGAGGAAATTATTGTTGTTCCGGATTCCAGTGAGGCCTCGCGATAGCTCCGTGGCACGGGCTTGACCTCCCGTGATAGCCTCCATGTGCTACGTTGCCGGTTTATTCCGGAAATTTTTCCACTTGTATAAATAGAACATTTAGGCTTTTAGTTTTGATATCGACATTTTGCATGAACGTGGGAGGCAGGAAGTTGAGCTGAAGAAAATCCTAGGAGTTATTTCTCTTCGCTATTCTTCTAAATTTCAATTTTTGTATGATTACTACTTGTTTGAAGATGTTTAATCAACAAATGAGGGCTAAAATTACCCTCTATACGAGGTTGAGGCTAATTGCAGAATTGTGTAATTTATTATTAATTCAGCTTAATTCTCTTCTCTTAAGAAAGGTTTTTCTGCTATTCTTGCTTTTCATTGTGTTAATGTTTGGCCATCATTAATGTACAAATTAGAATCCTAATTTTATTTCTGAGAGGAAAATTATTAGGATAGACGTGGAATAGGGAATATGTTCTTGTCTTTTTATGAATTAAAGGTAGATTCAGCATTACAGGATAGAAATATACATATAACATCATATTCGGTTATCTAGGGAAACTATTGTTATTCGTTAGAAGATGAGCTCTTGCATCATAGAAATGTGTTGTGTAAGGCTCCTTAATTCTATAATTGGCTAGAGGTTTGAAAGACCCGAGCCGTAGGTTATCCATCCCGACCATCAACCTAAGAGAAGGGTTAGCTGAAATACCTAATATACGTATACATACCTGCATGTTTCACCTTAACCTTAGATTGCTCGTGCTTTTGTTTAAATCACATTTTCTTATTTTAATTAGTGTTTCATCAAATATTACTCTATAACAAATTCTCATTCGGTGTGTTATCCATATACTTGAATAAAGACGTTATGACTACTTTAAGTAAAAAAAAAAAATTACTGCCAAGCTACAGTCCGTGTGGGTTCGATACCTGGCTTGAAAAAAGCCACTATATTGCTTGTACGACCACGTTCACTTGCCTGCATTGGGAGTGACCAAGTTTTGGCTCGTTGTCGGGGGCCAATTGTAATTAGTGAATTATATTTTTTAGTGTTAGTTTACAAGTTCTATACAAGTATTGACAACTTGATCTTAGCGGTTACTCTTGCGGGTACTAAGTCTTTTCTGAACGTTGGCAAGAATAAAAGGAACTGGTGGATCCATTTTTGGAAGTTTGGAGAGGCAGTTTCATTTACGAAGAGGGAAGCTATAGAAAGGAAGTTGCGGTTATTCTGGAGGAGTCACGAACAACAGCAACGCACTCACCAGTTGGACGGGCGATTAGTGCCCGAAATGATGGCTCAAAGACCAGTACGCGAGTGGAAATCCCACACGCAAATAATGTGACATCCAGCATCCATGAAGGCCCGGATCAGGAGAGTAGATTTGAGCTAAAAAGAATATGTTCTGATTATTGCATACCAGCGGACAATTCACAAGTCTTCCTCATAAAGACCCACAGTAGCATCTCCAAATTGTTTTGGAGATCAGTGACACATACATACCCGCTGGGTATCATCCAGATTATGTGAGGCTTACAAACTTGTTTCCATTTTCATTCTTTGAGGAAGCAAAGAGGTGGTTAAAGGATGAACCGCCTAATTCACAATACCACATGGGATGATACGGCGAAGAAGTTTTAATTAGATTCTTTCCGTCGGGGAAGACAGCTAGGCTTAAGTCAGATTCTGAGTTTCAAACAGAGAGATGGTGAGGAACTTGTATCAGGCCTAGGGAGAGGTTCAAGTCGATGTTGAGAGATTTTCCTCACCATCATCAGTCAAATGATGTGTTCTTGGATACTTTTATAGAAGGCTTGAATCTCATATAAAAATTTTTGTTAGATTACGCGAGTTGGGAGAAAAAGCGCTGAAAAAGACATATGAAGAGTTGTATACATTATTGAACATATTTAACTGGTAATCCCATGAATGGAATGCTAACACAACCCAAGTGGTGGTGAAAAAAGCGGTAGGGGTCTTGGGGTAGATGGACTCACAGCTATTCTTTGCATAGATATTTTGCATTGCAAAATCAAATCAACACTCATTTTAGTAGCATGAGCTTGGGTCGAGTCACAGAAAGCTCCCAGGTCAATCTCGATCCAACGGGTATGGTGTGAAGTTTGTGGTAACGGTGAGCACTCAGCTGATGTATGAGGTGCCAATCAGATTTGGTTTTATTTTGTTGGAAATGCGCAAAGGGGCAACAATTAGCAGTATGGCAACAATTACAACCCGAATTGGGAGGAACCATCCGAATTTTTTCACAGGGTAGTAATAGTCATCGGGGCAAAAGTTCAAACCAGGGCTTGCACAAGAACCAAGGGATCATCAGAATTTTTCAGCCTCAATTCAGAGGGAATGTGCACCTCTTCAGTCGGCAACATCGAGGAAATGTTGAAGACCATTATAGCTAACCAAGGTCGAGATGCAAGGCGATCAAGTAAAATTCTGAGTGACATGAAAAACCAGCAGTTATCCACAAAGGCTTTGGAGTTTCAGTTGGGTCAGTTAGCTGGAGCATAGAATACTAGGACTCGGGGTGGATTGCCAAGTCATACAGACACACAAATCCCAAATAAGTAAATGCAGTTACAACTAGAGTGGACAGCAACCGAGGAGTTGGAACCCGAAAAATACCCACCTGACAAGTTTGAAGCAGGCATTTGAAGAGAATGAGAATGTGAGGGGAGTGAAAGGCAGCGAGAGAGAATGAAAGACATCACCCCTTTTTCCCACAGAGATTGCGAAGGTATAAGGAGGGAGCATGTTTCAAGGCGCTTCCCTGGAAGTGTTGAAGCAGGTGCACATTAATCTTCCTTTGGTAGATGTTTTGCGAGGAGTTCCTAAGTATGCAAAATACATAAAGGATATCAAGTGGCAAACAAAAGAGTAGACTGACAGAATATGCCACAGTTGCACTTACTGAAGAGTGCACCTTTCAGATACAGAATAGATTGCCTACAAAGCTCAAAGATCAGGGAAGTTTTACTATCCAGATTACTATTGGGCAATCAATTCGAGCTCAAGTGGTTTATGTGATTTGGGAGGCAGTATCAACTTAATGCCTACATCTATATTTAAGAAGTTGGGGTTGGGTAGTCCCAAACCCACTACAGTAATCTTCCAGCTAGTCGATCGTTCATTGGCGCGGCCAGATGGAATTGTGGAGGATGTGCTAGTGCAAGTGGGCTCCCTTATTTTCACAGTGGATTTTATAATGCTTGACTTTGAGCGATTCGGAAGTCCCATTTATTTTTGGGACGTCCCTTTTTAGCAACTAGGCAAGCTCTAATTGATGTAGCTGCTGGGCAGCTAACGGCAACTCTTTTGCGCATGCATACCGCAAATTAATGCGGGTCATTACAAGTAGTATAGTGGCTCTTTTAGAGAATTGGAATGTTGAACCCAGGGAATTTGGACCCATTCTCTAACTATCCATTTGAATGTGATCTTAAATACCGAAAATGTTGGTTACCGCAAGTTTTTAGGAGATTTAATTAGTCTAAATATGGTCAATGAAATATTCTGAATTCACTCTAGGAGCAACATAGAGTTAAAACAGATAATCATGCAATACTACGAATTGCAATGGTTTAGAAATGAAACTATCAATTGTCGTCTCACATATTTAGAATTGTATGTTCATGGTCTTTTCGAGCCTCTAAACGACAAACTAGCCTCACTGCATCATTGTGAGCAGGATGCTAATTCTGAGCAATCAATTATGTTGTGGTTTTACATAAAGAAACGATGAGGGACTTTCGTGCACCTAATCATTTAACTCAACAACCTCACAACTACTTCTTCTAGTGGTGATGTGATAAACCTAAGTCGGTCTTTAAATAATCCCATTTTATCAACCAAGCAAGGTGTTAGGTATATCTCTATCCTAACACGAGAATTATATTATTGAGATACAACGTGCTCCTCACATTCTCATGTTCTGACCTAGGTAAATGCTTTCTCAAGCATATGCCCAAGCTAACGTGTATGTTTTCATAGTGATCAATCATAAAAACAACCAATAATTCAGAATGCAAGACAACAACCAATCAATAACTTAATTCCAAACACAAATTCATACAATCACAATCATAATTCATGCTTCAACCCTAGAGGAAGGGTTCTAGCCATTCATGTTCATAAAACTACAAAAACTACTATAAATTAACATACTTACAAGAATTGGTAGATGAGAAGGGAATTTGACAAACCCTAGCTGAGTTCTCCCACTTCTCCCTTCACTCCTAGGTAGTTTTCCAGAATAAAATCGTGACAAATTGGTTTTAGGAGCTAAGAGACCTATTTATAGTAAATGAAAACGTGCACAATTTGGCTTGTTGTGGAATGGCTCCCGTGTCATGGAGTGTATCGCGGAGCACTGCCTCCGTGATATGGAGGTAACATGGAGGCTCTCTGGAAATCACCAAAAAATCGACCATAGGCGGCCTTGCCGCGTGGCGGCGTGTCACGCTGCTTGGACAACGTGTTAGGTGGCCTTGGTCACGCAGACTGCCTGCCATGGCATTGCCAACGCGCAGTGGGCTGTTTCGCGCATCTTCCTTGCCGACGTTCGCGTTTTAATTCTGATTCCAAGCCTCTACTTCACCAACTCATGGATTAGTCCCTCAAATTCATTAAAACCTACAGAAAAAAGACTAATCATGTTGGTTAGTACATGTATTCACATTTATATAAAATTACATGAAAATGTATATAATTAATTAGATAACCAAGACTAAATTAAGGTATAAAGCATCACTCGGGCATGCTATTTTGCCTGAGATCACTAACCATGAGCTCATGATAAGGTAGAAGTATTTGACGTCTACAAGGCTGTAAACTACCTGCCATCTATGAAAAGTTATCAGCCATCACTATTGTGGATCAAGAGTCAACACTTCCAGCTTATTAGCCCAAATGATCCTTGGAAGGCATTGGTGGGACATGGTCAGTTAGGGGATGGTGCAGCATATGAAATAGTGCAAACTCTAAATGAGGCAAAAATGTTCTTTCGAAAGCAGGAGTTTGAGCCTTTGTAGCGGTCCCTTAGAACCATCACTAAAGCCATCAATAGAGGAGGCACCCAGAGAAGTGGAGCTGAAAGCATTGCCTCCTCATCTGCAGTATGTATTTTGGGAAGATGACACATTGCCGGTCATTATTTCAGCAGAGCGTGATTCACGGAGTGCAAGAAGCATTAGTGGTCCTGAGGAGGCGAAGAGAGCTATGGGATGGCAGATGTCAGACATCGGGAATCAGTCCAGCTTTCTGCATGCAAGATATTGATGGAGGAGGGATCTAAGCCAGCTGTACAACATCGAAAGGAGAATTTGAACACAGGTGATGAAAGATGTGATCGGGAAGGAAGTGATTAAGTGGTTAGATGCAGGGAATGGTGTATCCCGATCTCTCCAGACAGCGAGTGGGTCAACCCGGTTCAATGTGTCCCAAAGGGGGTTGACAGTTGTCACTAACGAGAAGAATGAGCTAATTCCCCGCATAACGGTCATAGGTTGGAGGATTTGCATGGAGTATAGGGAACTCAATGAGGCCACTCGTAAAGTCACTATCTATACCATTCATCCATCAAATGTTGGATAGACTGGTAGGGTAGGAGTATTATTGCTTTCTGGACGGTTATTCTGGATATAATCAAATAGCTGTAGCCCCAAAAGATCAAGAAGACCACATTCACATGTCCATATGGGACATATGCATTTCAAGCGGATGCCTTTTGGATTATGCAATGCACCAATCCTTCCAACGTGCATGATGGAAATATTCCATGATATGGTGGAAGACTATGTTGAGGTATTTATGGATGATTTTTCTATTTTTGGTAACTCATTTGTTGTGTATTTGAAAATTTTAGACAAGGTTTTAGCAGAATGTGAAGACTCAAACACAATTCTTTCAATTGGGAGAAGTGTCACTTTCTAGTCAAGGGAGGGCATTGTTCTTGGCCATGGAGTGTTGCACAGAGGTTTGGAGGTTTATGCGAAAGGTAGAGGTGATTGAGCTTCTACCGGTATCCGGTTAAGGGTGTCGCGAGTTTCTTAGGACATGATGGCTTTTCTGAGCAGTTTCATTCAATATTTCTCAAAGATTTCCAGACCAATATGCCGATTGTTAGAAAAAGACGTGAAGTTTGAGTTTAACAATGAATGTGTAAGCATTTGAGGAGCTGAAGAAGAAGGTGGTAGAGCTCCCATTCTCATTATACATTTGAGAACACCCCTTCGAGTTGTTTGTGTGATGCAGTGATGTTGTTGTGGGGCAGTATTGGGCAGCGAAGGAAAGATTTTTCACTCCATCTACTATGCAAGAAAAATGCTAGATGCCGCGCAGTGAACTATACAGTCACTGAGAAGGGAGATGCGGCAGCTTGTTTATGCATTTGACAAGTTCAAATCCTATCTGGTTGGGTCAAAAGTGCAGGGACACACGAATCGTGCTGCAATTTGGTACTTATTTGGCAAGAAAGACGCAAAGCCCAGGTTAATCAGGTGGATATGACCCCCTTGCAAGAGTTTGACTTGGAAATGCGAGATAGGAAGGAAGTGAAAATCAGGTTGCATATCACACAGTCACGACTAGAGAACCGTTCACATGTGAAGGAGGTAGCGCATCCGAGAAGAGTTCCCTGATAGCAACTCTTGGCACTAAAGGAGGCAGAACTTCCATGGTATGCAGATATAGTGAACTTGTTGGTAAGTGCAGTATACCCACCAGAGGCAGCTACTCAACAAAGAAAGAAGCTGAAGCATGAGTCCGGTACTATGTAGGATGACATTGCCCATTCAAGCAAGGACCGAGATCAAGTAATGAGGCGATGCATTCCCGAGAAAGTAAGATAGGTGAGGTGTTGAAGAAATTTGTCATTCATCACCATATGGCGGTCATCATAGAGCGTACCGCTCACAAAAGTGCTTCAATCCGGTTTCTTTTGGCCAACATTATTCCAAGGATGCGGCTGACTTATGTCAAGGCACAATGATCAATGTCAAAGAGCGAGGACAATCAGCACATGAAACATAAAGATGCATTGCATAACATCTTGGAAGTTGAGGTATTTGATGTTTGGGGGATAGATTTCGTGGGGCCTTTTCCACCATCGTTTGGTAATCAATACATTCTGGTAGCCGTGGATTACGTGTCTAAATGAGTTGGCTTGGCCGGCTTGTCCCAATAATGATAATAACAAGGTGGTGGCTATATTTGTGAAAAAGCAGATTTTTACCGGTTGGAACTCCACGAGCAATTATCAGTGATGGAGGTTAACACTTTGTTAATGCCGGGTTTCAAAATTTGTTGGCTAAATATGGGTGCGGCATAAAGTGGCTACGGCATATCATCCCCAAACTAGCGGGCGGGTAGAAGTGTCAAACCGGGAAATCAAGCAAATTTTGCGGAAGAAAGCGGTGAATGTAACGCAGGGATTGGGCAAGCAAATTAGATGATGCGTTGTGGGCGTATTGAACTGCGTATAAGATGCCAGGTGGAACTTCACCATATCGGTTAATTTACGGGAAGGCGTTTCATCTGTAATGCTTGAACATCGAGGCCTATTAGGTTGTGCGGAAGAGCCCAGACATGGATCCCGAGTTAGCTGGGAAAAAGAGGTTGCTGCAATTGTGTGAGTTGGATGAGTTTCGATGGCATGCATATGAGAGTGCTAAATTATACAAGGAAAAATGAAGAGGCGGCATGACAAGCATATAGTGCATCGGATATTTGATCACGGCCGAGATGGTGTTGCTAACTACAGGTTGAAGTTATTCCTGGGAAAACTGAGATCTAAGTAGTCTGGACCATTTGAGGGCTGTTGGTGTGGCAAGAAGATAAAAGTGCCACATTCTTAGTAAATGGTCGGCGGTATGGCACTCTCTTGGGGTGAGTGTGAATCGAGAGAAGACATCTGTCACCTTAGCGGATGAATAAAGATGAGAGGCGTCGTGTCGCGATGATAAATCAAGCACTGCACGGGAGGCAACACGTGAATGTAATGTAATAGTTAGAATTATTGAAAAAAAAAAGGTCATGCCATGACTAAAACTACGGTGCTAGGTGGGAGGCAACCCCTTTATTTTTACGATCAAGTGGTGTTTTTGGATGATTTTGGGAGGACGGAGTCAAGAAAAATTTGGCGGAAGAGTGAGCTAGGTAAGGTTTTGGAAAAATCAGGGTGGGGACATAAAGCCCCTGCGATGGCTCCGTGGCACGGAGCTTGGCCTCACTTGATGACCTCCGATGCCATGTTAGGGAAATGCGGGTTTGTTAAGTGAACCCATCGCGTTTATAACGTCAACGTGGCTGGAGGTTATCGCGACTCATCGCCTGCAGACATCGCAGTTCGTCTCCACATTGACATTATAAACGCGATGGGTTCACTTAACAAGCAGTGCCTTGGCCGAAACCCCTCCCTTTTAACCAGCTTGCATAATTCCCTCATTTTCTCTCACACCTCTGCGACAAAAACCCCAGTCCCCTTCCCCTATGGCATGCCACGCCGGAGCTTCCAACAAATCTTCCTCCCTTCTTCACAACTAAGAGTAATAGGTACGTTTATGGTTTCTTCTTCCATTTTTATGAAAAATTTCTTAGCATGAACCATGGGAAGACAAAATTCCGCCCTAGGTCATGGGAGCTTGTTTTAATCAAGTTTTATGGGTAAATAATGCAATGAGGATAATATTTGATTTGTAAGTCAATAATTTGCATGATTATTTTTGCACTTCATAAGTTATCTTAATGTTGGAGCTGCCAGTGAGTGAATGAAGAGGAGAAGAAGATAGAAAAATCAGAAAATGGGCCATTAATTCTTGTATTTTGAGAATGGGTATTAGAAATTGTGTATGTGATGTTTGAAATGATGGTCTTTGTGAATGGGGGGCATGTAAAATCCAAAGGCTAGTGTTCATCAGGGTGAGTTATCCATTGTTTTAAGTGAGTCACGCAACATTAACTTCATGAAATTGCTAGACTAATGAACATGAAAATTTAATAGTATGAAGTCTAAGTAGTACAAAGAAAATTTCTCCATCGAATGTTCACGTGTAATGAGCCCTATTGGTAGATGCTAGATAATATTGTGTTTATCTTATCTTGTCAAAGTTGTGATTCGCATCAATTTTGGGAGTAAAAGCATGGAAGTGTGAAGAAAGTGCAGTACCCCCGCGACTATGACTCGTGAAACCATGCTAGCAACTAAGTGTGGGAATTGTTAGCCAGCGAAGCCAGGCCTTAGTATTAGCGTGCCATGTTATTGCGACAGTGTGAGTGTATGTTTTTCTTGAGCAGGGAAAGATGTCGGCTCGACAAGATAAAGGAAAAGGTGTCTCCAACTACAGCACGGGGAGAAAAAGGCTGAGAGTGGGCTCCAGCTATTCCAGCGAGCCCACCGGTTCCCAGGACGAAGACGAGTTTGGCACTAGATGGGTGGTGGAGGAGGTCAAAAATGGTATGGAAAACATAAGGAGTGAGTATTTCACGAAGAGCAAATTGAGAGGGAACCTTTGGCACAAGAATTCCCCCGGATACTACATAGGATACACGCCTTGGGTATGGACTTCATCTTTGATGCACCCAAGGAGTGTAATTTACATAGTGAGTGAATTCTACGCGGAATTGGGACCTACTCTCGCAGCCACACCATCCAAGATCCGGGGCGGAGTGGTAACCTTGGAAGCACACCATTTAAATGTCATCTTGGGGACACGATACAGTCCACATCTCTCTTCCAGCTAAACATCACCCCACCATATGTTGATATCCGACACATTATGTGGACAAAGATGTCGGTAGCCGGGTAAGTCATCATAAGGAGAAAGGGTACGAAACATTGCCATATTCACGGATGAGCAGGGAAGCGGAATATAGTTGAAGATTGTTTACACTTGCCTCATTCTGGGTGTGCATGACTGATGTCACCCGCAGCCAGTTGATTTGTATGGTATATGCTCTGCAGAAAGGCTGGGAAATTAATGTTGGGGGCTGTGATCATGTCAGCCATGAAAAAAAGCAGTGCATCGAGGGCATAGGTATGGATTTGGTGGTCACCCTCACTACTTACCTGGGGCACTTGACATTGAAGAAAGAGGCTCTTGACTACGGATGCCAGTTCGACCATCGTGCATTGGATGTGACTAAGACTAACCCCAGACACCACATATGGCCTTGTGCTCATTAGCAGAGAAACACGCTCGTGATGATTGCTATGCTGCGAGGATGTTTGGACTTTAGATGCTACAGTTGCGTATAGGTGGGCCCGGCCCACGTAACGAGGATTAGTGGCGGCTGGTGGATATGGATTACCCAATAAATTATGCTTGAGCCATGTATAGTTGGCCAGCATTTGTAGAGCCGGTTGATGATGAGTATACCCACCGATGAGGAGAGACGTTGTGATGACTCGGACATTGAGTCGGATGAAGATGAAGGAGATGAATCGGACCTCGGTGGCCCGAGCATTGGTCAAATGAAGAAATTGAACCAATTGCTTAATCAAGGAGTTTCACCACCCTAACTTTGTTATTAAATTTATATGTGCGAACAATCTTTGAGGGAAGTGTTGGACTAAGTGTAGGGTGGAGGTTATCTTTTGTTTGTTTATACGTGTGGGTACTATGGCATGTATAATCGATTGGTAAAACTATGTTTGTGTACTTGTGTAGTTGCACATGACATGAAAAATTGGTTTGTAATAGCTAGTAAGCTCTGTCCCAGGGCACTTTGTTAAGTTTGTGAAGGTCTTATTTTAATTTTTGCTGTTTTTTTGTTTTTTTTTCTTATTTATTTATTTATTTATTTTTTATGGGTTTGGGTTTTTCGGTTTTTGTTTTCGGTGCTTTTCCCGAGGATAGTCCCTTTGAACCGAAGTCATAGGTAGAGACTGTTCCCTATGATAGATGGATGACGACCGTCTTAAGGGAAGTTAGTCGCGTTAGGAAATAGACAATAAACCCATCATTATTGGGCTAAAACATTTCACTCGGTTAGTCTTGAACTTCATGGAACATGCATTTGGATAAGAAAATGGTTAAATCTAAGTGGATCACATAGGTATGAATGTTGAACTCTAAATTTACTTGAGACATAGGCAATTGTGCTTGTCACTCAATATGGATGAAATCATGAAGGAAGATAAGCTAACCAAAAGTTACCCTATTTGCCATGTGTGGTGAGAACTAGTTGTATTTCATGCAAGCTAACGTCTAGAATTTTCCTTGTGTGTACAAAAGTGAAATGGATTCGGCTTAGAGGACATGATTAGAATCCTTCTTTGTGAACCGAGATAGTTTACCCATTTAATTCAGTGTTCCCTACCTTAACCATGGACCCATCACCAGAGGCTTACTAGAATTTGAACAAACCTGCATTTCCCCTCAACGTGAAAGCGGAGGCCATCACGAGAGCAAAGATACATGCCGCGGAGCCATCACGGGGGCTTTCTGTCCCTCACCTGATTTTTCCAAAGCCTTACCTTAGCTCACTCTTCCGCAAATTTTGCTTGGACTCCGTCCCTCTTGAAAATCATCCAAAAACACCACTTGATCAGAAAATAGTGAGTTGCCTCCCACCTATTGTAGTAATTTTAGTCATGGCATGACCTTTTTCTTTTTCAATAATTTCTAACTATTACATTACATTCACGGGTTGCCTCCCGTGCAGGGCCTGATTTACTGCCCCGGCAACGGCGCCAAAAACTTGGTCACTCCCAATGCACGCAAATTACGTAATTAATCTAAGTAATATAGTGGCTTTTTTTTTCCAATCAGTGTCGAACCCACAAGGAGAGTTGTAGCTTGGCAGCAATTTTTTTTTACTTAAATAGTCATAACGTCTTTATACAAGTATATGGATAACACCCCAAATGAGAATTTGTAAAAGAGTAATATTTGATGTAATGCTAATTAAAATAAGAAAATGTGATTTAAACAATAACACGAGCAATCTAAGTTTAAGGCGAAACATGCAGGTATGTATAATGTATATTATATTTCAGCTAACCCTTCTCTTAGGTTGATGGTCAGGGATGGATCAACCTATGGCTCAGGTCTTTCGAACCTCCTAGCCAATTATAGAATTATGAGCCTTACACAACACATTTCTATGATGCAAGAGCTCATCTTCTAACGAATAACAATAGTTTCCCTAGATAACTGAATATGACGTTACAAGTATATTTCTATCACAGCCACGAATTCTTACCTTTAATTCACAACAGAGACAAGAACATATTCCCCTATTCCCACGTGTATCTAATAATTTTCCTCTCAGAAGTAAAATTAGGATTCTAATTTGTATACATTAATGATGGCCAAACATTAACACAATGAAAAGCAAGAATAACAGAACAACCTTTCTTAAGAGAAGAGAATTAAGCTGAATTAATAATAAATAACACAATTCTGCAATTAGCCTCAACCTCAGACGGACGTAATTTAGCCCTCATTTGTTGATTAAACATCTTCAAACAAGTAAGCTAATCATACAAAAAATTGAAATTTAGAAGAATAGCGAAGAGAAATAACCCTAGGATTTTCTTCAACTCAACTGCCTACCTCCACGTTCATGCAAAATGTCAGATATCAAAAAATAAAAACCTAAGTATTCTATTGCTAGTGGAATATTTCCCCCAAATAAACTAGCAACGTGGCATGGGGCTATCACGGTCAAGCTCCGTGCCACGGAGCCATCACGAGGCCTCACTGGAATCCGGGCACAACAATAATTTCCCTCAACGTGGCACAGGCCATCGCGAGTCAGTCTCCGTTCCACGGAGCCATCGCGAGGAGCTTACTATAATCCTAGGCAGAGCACTAATTTCCCCTTAATGTGGCACGGAGGCCATTGCGGGAATCGAGGCTCCGTGCCACGGAGCCATCGCGCTCCTTCACTGTTTTGTGCCTTCAAATTTTTCATAATTTTATCCTTCCACCCATGTAATGTGGAACATTGTTAAACATGGACAATCCTTGTGGCGAGGTGGGGGAACTTCAATTCTCTCTTTACACCCTCCAGATATTAGCCTATTATCCCTCGGAGTTTAGCTTGCTCCTCTAGTTTACGCCACTGTCTTCTCACCAGCAATTAGTCACCACACAATTATTAATCGGAAAAAAAAAAAAAGAAAAACAACCTTAATTAACTCTAACATGCACAAAGACCACATCAATATTCTCCCTATCCGGACTCTAGCGGGTTGAAAATATGAGTTTGGTCGTATAAATACGCCAAATATCATACCCCTCGCGGTTTTGCTCCTATTCCCCCTTCTATAATTTCTCATTCCACCCCTTGATTTTTCCGACTTATCCAACTTGATTCTCATCACAAGGAAGCCAAAAGGGCCTTGGTTGGCACCTTGGTATACGGTACACTCAGCTGCTCGCAAGCACACGGTCGTACAAGTATCTGATGGCCCTTTTAAGAAGTAGGATATAGACAAAAGGACTAGACCAATTCAGCGAATTATCAAGTTAAAGTATTAATTCAAAATTCAAAAAACAAAAAAAATAAAAAAAATCATAAATTATAATTATAATTTTTGGGTGGTCACAAAACAATTTGGAAACAATACAAGAAAACGCTAGACCTAAGACCGGATAATCATGCAATGCTACACTTTATTAGTTTCCGCGTATGAAATTAATGTTGTCTCACATAGTTGGAAATGTGATGTTCATGGTCTCTCGAGCCTCTAAACACGAACAACTAGCCTCACAACTACATCGTTGAGCAGGGATGTGACATCCTAGTTCGTGGGCAATTCAACTACATGGATGTGGTTTTTACGGGGTTTGTTCTCTTGATTAGGGACTTTCCTTACCTCTAATCATTTAACCCTAACCTTCACAACTACTTCTATGAGTGTTGGAGTGACAATCTAAGCCGGTGTCTTGCTATCATCCCGTTTTATCAACCAAGCAAGGTGAATTAGTATAATTTCTATCCTAATCGCGAATCCTATCGTAGATAAGAACTGCTTTCCCTACATTCTCTTGTTCTAGCCTAGGTTTACTCTCTCAAGCTTTTACCTAGCTTAACATGTATGATTTCATGGTGATCAAGCATTAAAAAAACCATAATAAAGAATTCAAGACAAAACAACAACATCTCAAACCAAAACGAATTCATGTATTACAATCATATCACGCGGCCTCAACCTAGAGGAAGGGTTTTAGCCTCATGTTCGTACAATAACTTAAAACATCGTTAAAGTAGAGTACTTACAAGAATAGGTAAAAGAGAATGTAAAATTAGTGAACCTAGGTTGGTTCTCCCACTTCTCCCTTGCTCCTCTACGGTTTTCTAGAAAATATTTCGTGATAAATGATTTTAGGAGCTAAGGGTTTGGTATAGTAAATAGAAAATTTGAAATTTTGGCCTGTCATGAAATGGCTCCCGTAGCACGGAGAGTGAACGCACCAATTTGCCTACGTGACACGGAGGTAACTCGGCAGCTTACTGGAAAGTGCACTTGAAACTTGCTTGGTCGAGGCATGGCGCGGCAGTGGCGGGCGTGGCTGTAGTCTGGCGATGGCGGCGTGACACGGCCTGTGACATGCAGCAGTGCCTGGCGTGGCACGGTCGCTGGCACGCAGGCGCCTTGGAGTGCAGCATCTCACGCGCATGGCCTTGGCGTGGCGGCGCTGGGCGCGGCACGCGATGTGGCTTACCTTCACTGGCGGCTAGCCTTTCCATGGCATGTCTCCTTGCCATCTTTTTGCAATTCACGTCAACTCCATTCCTTCACTTCACCCATCATTATTTAGTCCCTCATATGCATTTTACACCTACAAAACAAGGACTAATCATATTGGTTAGTGCATACCCAAATTTACACAAAATCGCATAAGAATGTAAGTGTATAATTAGACAAATATGACTAAATTAAGCTATAAAATAGCACTTGGTCGTAATTATACCCACGATCACTACCCCACACTTAAAGCCTTATTCGTCGTCGAACAACTCTATTACATCTCATGCACATGAAGACACACATAGCTAATTGATAAAGACAATTCAAGCTCGGCTACGAGCGATTGTTTTAGATAGCAAGTTAAAATATTGCATGCATGTGCTTAACATCAAAAGCAAATATACTCTGTCAATACTTCCTCACCTCAAGAATCAACTCTCGAAAATCTCAACGAACTCATTGCAAATCAATTGATCAAGAAATCCGACATGAATATTATCCTTCATTAAACATGTTCCCTCACAACAAGAGAATTACCCATTTTACTCACAAATTTTCAAATCAAGCCGTATGGGTATATGGATAAGAATTAGGCACCTCTCATAAGACATGCCCGCAGCGTATTGACCCATAAGCTTGCCCTTGATGTTTTACTCCACTAATTTAAGAATGTTTGACCATAAGATCCAAATAGGACTTATCGGAGTCGTTATAGCTAAGGGACGGGTAGGTACTGATACGTCTAGTAATAGTGGTTATCTTCCCCAAGCGCTTTTAATACATCCACATTCATTATGAACATCTCTTCTCTTACTTCCACTTCATTCTTTTCAATCTTAAATTTCCTCTTTTGTTTCCCATTTCTTTAAGCACACTTAGCTTATCAGTAAGGAGTACTTAAACAACTTTTTAATTATTTTGTTTTCTTACTCCTACCAATACTCAAGTATTTTCAAACAAGTGCACCTCTAATCTTTTCCTCAATTCCCACAGCCGTTATATTTCCTTCTTTTTCACGATTCTCACTCATTTACTCTTTTAGATTTTTCACTTAAGCGGGAGTTTTGGAGAAAATTCAAGGCTATTGAAAAACTGAATTAAACATGTTGCGATTATCAAAGAATAAACTTAAAGCTCAATGGGGCTAACTAAGATTAGACATTCAAGGTAGGTAAAGCGAGATAAGAGTGAAGCTCATTCAAAGAAATGCCTAAATCATCTCCTACAATCATCCTTCATTTCATTTTGTATACACACCAGACGGATTCTAGACACTACACAATAGCATGGAATATTCAAAAACCTTACACTCACAGCACATGCTCAATTCAAGACAAAATCAATAGACTCTTAACTCAGCTAATCACACGAATTCGAAATTAAGCTTTAAGCACATAGAGTCACATTCACGAGCCACAAATGTCTCAAACAAAGTTACCACAACTTCTCACATGCTTCAACACTAACCTGCCATCTCACAATCATGTATAGCACATAACAAGAACATCAAGCCATCAATTAGCCTACGGGTTCAAAAACCAAAAACCTATTGACTAATTTTCACTCAGGACGTTCGTCATCCATCCATCGTCGAGAAATAGCCCCTAATTATGACTAAAACATTGTAGAGACAAAGAAAATTTTATTCTTCGGTTCCAAAGACCCCCGTCGGAAAAGAACCGAAAGAAAAACCAAAGGGTGAAATCATGCTCAAATCAAAAAATTTCCTCAACCAATACCTATCAAGCACTAAATTCACCCAAAATCATTAAGCACAAAATTTTGAAATTTCCCTCATCCCACACTTGAATCATGCTATGTCCCTAAAGAATCAATTAAAATTCAAAAGGGTAAGAAATACTCCCTGGGGACTCTAGGCCTAGCTAACAGTATGTTTTCTTCATTTTTGAACAAGTGGGTACTCGACCCCACACTTTTCCTCTTTCATGCTACTTAGCTTCCTCCTTCAAGAGTACTCATACTTCCCCTCCATCTGTGCTTAAGTCTCCACCAAAAACAACAACAGATGAAAATATACAAAATCACACACAAATAAAAATTAAAAATTGTACCTGTGGTAACCTTCAGGTTTGCCTCCCAAGTAGCGCCCAATTTTACATCGCTGACACGGCGTGTACTATCCTTTTAGGACATCCTCATATCGTGTTCCCTTTCGAGAACCATCTTCTTATCTTTTTTTTTTTCGAGGGAACAACGCCACCACTTGTCCCTCTCTTCCTCCAACTCCTTCTCAAACGGAAGCCCTCCATCAGCTTCGGGCTAAAACGTAATCATCTCCTTTGGCCGTGGACCTGGAATCGCCACCCCACCCTTAGCCTCGATAACACACGGCCTTACAAAGGTCTCTGTCGTATGTGGGTGGGTTAATCTCTTAATAGACCCGGAAGAGTTCTTCTTCATCATCGACCCTCATTTTCAAGGTCCCTACTCTTACATTAATAATCGCTCCTCCGGTGGCCAAGAATGGCCATCCCAAAGTCGAGGTACCTTGTCATCAACTTGAAAATCCAATATAATGAAATCATCGGGTATGATGAACTTACCCACTTTGATGAGAAGGTCCTCAATTATTCAATCTAGTGCCACTCATGACTTGTACGCAGTTGCGGCATCAATCGTGTTGGTCTCGGTTGACCCAACCCCAGGTGTTAAACAAAGACCTGAGGCATTATATTGGCACAGCTTCCCTAAATCACATAGAGCTCTTATCCTCAGCTTTGCAATTTGTATGGGAGGGTAAGCTCCATGGGTCTTTGAGCTTTTTAGATATCTTGCTCATTGCTCGTGGTACACTCCTCGGTCGGTGCTATTGTATGAACATCCACCAATCTAACTTTGTTGGCCATGACATCTTTCAAGTACTTAGCATACTTGGGAATTCCGCAAAACATCAAGCAAAGGAAAATTTATGTGAAGTTCTTCGAAAATATCAAAGAACTTTCTAATGTCCTCCTCCTTGCTCTTTTTAAGTCTTTGGGAAATGGTGGTGGTGGTGTAGGTGTTGGCTGCAATGATGATTGTGCATTTTGTTGTACAACACTCGATTCTCTCCCTTGTAAGTGGATGGTTCCTTTCTAACCAACTCAGGCTGCACCTCATTTTCTCCTCTTTTCGGTGGTACATCAGTCATTTGCCTGCCACTCCTCAGACTGATAGGCGTTGACACATCGGGCTTGTTCTGTGTCCTTTGGGTAATCCCCTCACTGCGGTCTAGTATGGTGGCTTGAGTGCTATTTGACCCATGCTTCTCTGAATTGCAGTGGGAAATTTGCTGATTTTTCAAATTTGATGTCATCCTCTCACGATTCTTTGCTAATTGGAGTGCATTGTCTCCATAACCTTACGCAACTTCTCCTCAATGTTTCTGCTCCATTGGTTATTGCCCGCAGTTTCACACCAACTAGGAACTTGAACTTCATTTACATCCTGACCCAATTTCATACTTAGTTTATTGAGCTAAGAGTCATCATCTGATCTTTGAAATGATGCTAGTTATTGCAGCCAAGGCATTTACACCATCCACCTCTATCCAGCCCTGCTACATTCTCTTTCCCTGCCCTCTTGTTGACTCGTTGTGCCACTCGGATTTCCCTGAGCAATCACATTCCAACAAAGTGTACAGCTCATCATAAGTTTTCACTAATGCTTGCCCACCCGATACAAAGACTGGTAAGATTTTTGTGTAGGTCTAGACTTTTACTTTTGAAGGTATGGGCTAGAACTTCATTGGACTGCTGATGATGGGGGCAGTCTCTCAATAATGACTTGAATATCTCCCAAGCTAAATACAAGTTCTCCTCAGCTACTCTGCTTGAAGCTTAATATTTAACTCGAGTTGTGATCTTGCCTAAAGGAAGAATCGATGAGGAACTTCTTTGCCAAATCGTACCAAGAAGTTATACGGTGGCTAACATTTTAACCACCTCTTTGCCTCTCCCAACAATGAGAATGGGAAGAGGGTAAGTCGGACATAATCTGGACACTCCGGTGGGGGCGAATGTGTCACTAATCTCAAGGAAGTTACGCCAAGTCTTGTTGGCCCAGGTCCTCATGAGTCATTCCCGGTGAGCTGCCGCTAGAATGTAACAGGCTTTGCACCATGTTCTGTCTAAGTTCAAAGTTCCCTCCATGTTCCGGTTTGCGGATACTAGAGGTCACATTTGTCTCTAGTGGGATCGCCACTTCGCAGGTGGTCGGGCTGCCATGATTTTAGGTAACAACTTCGCTTGCCCTGCGGAGGTGGTGTTGTTGTAACCTCTCACGAAGTCTCTTTAGCTTTCGCTCTAGAGCTTCCCTCTTGCGTAAATGAAGTTGACGTTAAGGTTCAAGCAACGGTTCCACTAGCTCTCTATTCCTTGCCAGCTGCCGAGACAGCTTTGTCTGCAATATATCGGACTAAGACCAAGTTTCTCAAAACTTAGGAAATTAAAAAATCACACAAAAGCAGAAAAATTTATTAAACTTCACCAATCCCGGCTTGGCACCAAAAACGTATTGCGCTCCAGCGCACTCGCAGAAAGCGTACGCGGTCGTACAAATATCTGATGGCCCTTTTGAGAGCCAGAAAATATCGAACCCTATGGGGACTAGACCAATTAAGCGAATTATCAAGTTCAAGTGTACTATTAACCTTCACAAGTGTTGATTATAGAAGTTTTCGATAAATTAAAATTAAGTTTTGGGGTGGTCACAAAACAATCTGGAAACAATACAAGAAGCAACTAGAGCTAAGACTGGATAATCATGCAATACCACACTTTGCAATCGTTCACGTATGAAATTATCAAATGTTGTCTCACATAGTTGGAAATGAGATGGTTTATGGTCTTTCGAGCATCTAAATACAACAAACTAGCCTCAAAACTACATCGTTGAGCAGGGATGAAACATCCAAATTCGTGAACTAATTCAACTACATGGATGTGGTTTACGGGGTTTGTTCTCTTGATTAAGGACTTTCGTACCTCTAATCACATTTTAACTTTAACCCAGCTTCACAACTACTTATTTGAGTGGTGGAGTGACAATTCTAAGCCAGTGTCTTTCTATCTTCCCATTTTATCAACCAAAGCAAGGCGAATTAAGTATAATTTCACCCTAACCGCGAATCTATCGTAAGATAAGAGCACTCCCTACATTCTCTTGTTCTATCTGAGTTTACTCTCTCAAGATTTTACCTAGCTTAACATGTATGATTTCATGGTGATCAAGCATTAAAAAAACCATAATAAGGAATTGCAAGACAAAACAACAATTAACCACTCAAACCAAAACGAATTCCTTGCATTACAATCATCATGGCCTCAACCATAGAGGAAGGGTTTTAGCCACTCATGTTCGTACAATAACCTAAAAACATCGTTAAAGTAGAGTACTTACAAGAATAGGTAAAAGAGAATGTAAAATTATTGAACCCTAGGTGAGTTCTTCACTTCTCCCTTCGCTCCTCTACGGTTTCAAGAAAATATTTCGTGACAAATGATTTTGGGAGTTAAGGGTTTAATTTATAATAAATAGGAAATTTGCAATTTTTCTTTGTCATGAAATGGTTAAAGTGGCACGGAGGTGAGCACCAATTTTGCCTCCGTGACATGGAGCTAACGCAGGCAGCTTACTAGAAAGTGCACTTTAAACTTGCTTGGGTAGAGGCATGGCACGACAACGGTCACTGCGTGATGGCCAGCGTGACCTTACACCGGCATGGCGCGCAGCAATCCTGGTGTGGCACGGTCCACACAGCGCATGCGCCTTGGGTGCACAGCATCTTGTGTTCATGGCCTTGGCATGGCAAGGCTCACAGGCACGGCACACGCCTGACGTGGCCTGCTGCCCAGCCGCAGCCAGCACTTGCCATGGCATGTTTCGCACCATCTTTGCAATTCCTTTGCTCATTACTTCACTTCACCCATCATTATTAAGTCCCTCATATGCATTTTACCTAGAAAACAAGGACTAATCATGTTGGATCTAATTGCATACCAAATTTACACAAAATCGCATAAGAATGTAAGTGTATAATTAGACAAACATGACTAAATTAAGCTATAAAATAGCACTTGGGCACGTAATTATGCCCAATATCAGTATCCTTGATGAGAACCCCTCATTTTACCCACCATGTATTGACATTCCTCCTCATATCTAGGAGGTGAACCATCTCCTTCATATTGACCATGCCGCTTGTGTTCCTACGACATTCTGCTTTGTTGGCTCCGGCCCTCATCACATGCTTATTCATTACTTCAGGATGGGTCATTATTTTTTCCAAGGTTTCATCTCTCTCTTCATCAAGCCTTCTCATTTCCGCCAGTCACAAGTCTTGGAATGGCACCACTTGAGGACACCTCGTGTCCCTAATGTGCCATGCTCTGTTTTTTTTTTGGTCATATGGTCTAGGAGAGATTTGGCCAATCCATATGATTGGTCCATAAACGATCCACCATCCAGGTTGTTGGACACCAACTTATTTATTGAGTCAATGAAATAATAGAAGCTTTGGACTATAACTCCATCGAGAAAACCAAGGTTGAATATTACAACTTTTTAAGCTAAGCCAAACCTCATGCAAGGATTCACCCGGGAGTTGTCTAAAATTGGTAATCTCATCCCTCAATTAAATCATCCGTGAGGATGGAAGAATCTATTGAGAAGAAAGTCTCCATCAGCTCCTGCCATAAAGTGATGGACCCCGAGGGCAACTCTTCCTAACCAAAAGTGGATTCTCCCGTTAATGAGAATGGGAAAAGACTTAGCCAAATTGACTCTTAGCTAATGTTGTGATATTGAAGGGTTGGCAAATTTCAAGGAAATTGCAGAGGTGTCTATTGGCATCTTCACTTGGTTGTCCTCCAAATAACCTCTTCATTTGCAGCAAGTGTAGCCACCGGTACTTGTCACATGAAAGACAGCATTCTCTACGAAGTAGATGGTAGGCGAATGGCACAAGCTATCGAGACAACATCAACTCATCATCATCTTAGTCTAAGTGTCCGTCCACAGAACCCACTTTAGAGTCTTGGCTCAAGAAATTCAATCTAAACAAGCAGCGAAAATAACAACAAATGTAAACTCACACAAGATGCTTAGGCTATCAATGCCTATTCTTGACAACGTAGCAAGAGTGATAACGTCTAAATCACTCCTCAAAATGAGAGTGTACACGGTCATATGCAATAAATTAACCTAACTAAGAGTTAGGATCGAATCCCTGAGGAATTGTAAGTGATCACGAATAACATTGTATATCCACTCTAAACTAACTAGCATCATTGCATCTGATTTATAAAGTAAATGTTGAAATAAGATCACTATCTGAGCCTAAAAGAAATATTAAAATTGGGTAATGCGTATTGAAGTAACAATGAGAGAAAGTACTAATGATGTGCTATTGATGGAGGCATCTATAGGATTGGGGTTAATTGCTAAGTCTCAGGAACCAACTACAAACATGATAGCCATGGACAAAATTATACCCATTTCCAACTACTTAGGTATATTCTACTTGGGTTCTTTTGAACCCCAAGATCACATAACAAATTACCCATATTGGCTTGGAGAAGAATTAAGTTATTTCTAGCCTTAATCCTTAAATGAGTTATAAAAATGTCTTTTGGCTATTTCTAGCCCAACCTCACACCCTACGAAACTCAAATCCCACTGCATTTCCTCACCCATATCCTACTTTCTTTTTTCAAGCAAAAGCAAGATAAGTAAACACAATTTATGTTTGAAACCATAAATATTTCAATACAAACTTAAAGCATTATATTCATGCATAATAAGTGATTCTAAGACTAAAATAATAACACTCGATCCATTCTCAACCCCGATCAAGCACACACCCCTAGCAATCAAACTAACTACTCATGAATGGGGATAAGAAGATTATATCAACAAAAGATTCAATCATATTCATCATTGAGTAGTAAAATTAAGCTTTAAAGTATGCTTCAATAGTGGGTGAGTTCTTACACCCTACAATTTGATGAAGAAAGACTAGCTCTCACTTCTTTATGTTTCTCTCTCTATAAAATTGATATTCAAAAAGTACTTTTCTTCTAAGATCCAAGGTATTGTACAAATTAGGGGAAAGTCTGGTCCTCTTTATTCTTCACGGATTTTCATTTTTCCTAAGCTTCAAAATATTCTTATGTCAGATTTGGACAACTTTACCCTTTTCGCCTGCAGAACTCACTTGCGCGGCACCCGTGAGGCGCAAGTCTTCCGCCAGCTTATGTTCAGAAAAGCCTGGGACTATCCAGTGGTTGCATCTGTGTTTTTCAGGTGCTCTCTGAGTGTCGCAGGTGCTCTTTAACTCTTGACTAGTATGACGCGCCTCACTGCGTTTCCTGAGGTGCCAGCACCTTAAATCACCAGTCTTCTTCCTCCCGGCACTTTTCTTTTTAGTTCAATTCCTTTATTTCCTTGTTTAAGTTCAATACCTGCAAATTAAAGAGAAGCATAACACCTTCTAAATGAATTAAAAACAAAACGGATTCATGCTTAAAAAACTAATGAGTTGGTAAATTACCAACTCATCACACACTCTCACAAATTGTGAGACTCGTGCATCTATGAAAGGAGAGAAGGATCTTGGCCTATGTCTAGGAGTAGCTACTCGTGATAGAGGTAGAAGTAGGAGATTGATTGCAACTCAAACAAGCGCTCGACTGCAGCGGTTGCTAGAGTTCGAGCACCTACTGTTGCTCAGTATTGGGCTAGAGTTGCTCCAATATATACGCAAGTGATTTAGGAGGATGAACTAATTCCTGCAGTTTAGGTGGGCTAGCTCATGTCCTCGAGGGATTTATTGTTTCTTCTATACTATAGGAGAATCTAGTTCATATGTTGGGTTGTCTTGAGAGAATTACATATGCTGAGATCTTGCATATGACACCAGACGGTTCATAGATCAAAGTAAGAGTTCAAATATTCTAGGTTATCAGACTCTACGGGTTTAGCCAATTGTTGTTATATTCGCTACATCTTATGGATGTACCTATCTTGATCCAAACTTCAAGATGTAGGAACCTACACCTAATTGCCAGTCAAACTCTTATCCATTTTAATCAATTAATCCCAATAAGAGGAAAAGAGGGTCATGATAAGCCTAATAGTATAAAAGATGTGTAATAAAGAATCTCTTGTTCTTGCGTGCTTTCTCAAGCCTTCAACTGCTTAGTTAAACTTGCAAGTTGTCTTTCTATAGTAAAATACCAATCATCATTGTTTGTATGATCATTGTGGATATTGGAAAATAGCATGGATCATTTAAAGAGTTGATATTTATATGGATCATTATGTAGTGTAAATAGAGAGAATCTATTGCTTAAAAGTCATCTCGTCATCCTTCATAGAAGAGTTCTTGGATCCTAGAGAGGTCAAGTAGAGCTAAGTCTTATTGTCTATCCAACAATATTATTTCCTCTTCTAATGCATTGGTAGAGGATGTTTCTCCTTTTGGGGATAAAGATCCAAAAACAAGAGTTGATGTTGATATCACTTAGAATGTTTGTTGTTCCAGCATGCCTGCTTTGCAACTAGTCCAAGGCTTTGAAGGGTAACACTGAGGATGTTTTGCACATCAGTAGAATATTTGGAGTCAGCAGCTTAGAGAAAGATAGTTTGGAGTTGATCTTCTTTGAATTCATTTCAATGTTCTCGATCTTTAAAGATTGAAAAGATGAGATGAGAGGTAAAGATTGTCCCACTAGGCATTCCATAATTTATAGATAATAAAATTTGCGTGGAGAAAATAATAATCAAGATGAAAAAATATCCACATCAATTGCTTAGTATTTTTTATTTCCGTATAATGAGTGTTACAATCTCTATGAATTCTCTGGTTCTTCTTTTCGAATATAAGTGCAAAGGCACTGAGCTTGATCATGGACTTGGTCTTGATTTGTATTTGAATTCAAAGGGCGCAGAGCTTAATCTTGAATCGTCGTCTTGATCTTGACTTGTACTTGAAGATTCCAGAACTTTTGAGCTTGATGTGTGAATCTTCTTCTTGATCTCTGAAACTTGTATAAAAATGCTTAGAGTTATTGAATTCTTGTAGCTTGTAGAGAAATCTGCGGCTTTTGATCCACGAGCTCTCTCTAGCGTCTTGTTAGAATTCTGATCCCTTTTCTGCATTGTGAGACCCCTATTTATAGTTGTAGGATGAAAGAGTTGTGATAAGGATGAACTTCTTTCACACAATCAGATTTAAGTTGACATGGAAATATTTGGTTGGTCAAAATATATCCCCTTATATACGTGGTGCATTTTCATTGGCCTTTGATTTGACTAGGCATGCTGTGTTATTTTAACATGTGGCATGATCCTATTGTCTCTTTTTATTTTAATTTGGTTGACGTCATTTTGACATATGAAACCAATTTGGGCCTCTAGGATAAATTACATTTTGGGCTCAGTAAAGTAGGCTCATCATTTGTAGCCCAATTGATGGATCAGCCCAATGAAATCGGACCATTCGTTAGAAATTCATATTTATTAAACTTAGATAATTAACCCAGTTATATTAATCACAATATTTATTTGGATTGATATATTTTGAATTTATACAATTCAAATTTCTTACGGATTTGAATTTGATAAAAATTTAACCATCCACTATCATATTTCTAGCGTTCCTTCCATTTATACTACGAAAAAAATCTCTACTTTTACTCAAATATTTCAATTTATTAAATGACACTTTCACTAAGCCAATAATTATAAAAGGTCATTGTGTTTCCAACTAATTAAAAATGGGCTTAATCTATGTCAATTTGAGGGCAAGTTAATATACTATGCCAATTTTCCTACATTTGTAAGGGTATTTTTTAAATAGAATATTTTAAAAAAATATGCAATGCATGTTATTTTTAATATACCAAATCAAACAATGAATAGAATTATAACTTGAACCATCCATCGTTATAGGAAATTAAGTTCATAGAGACCTATCTACGCCTAGGTCCATAGTGGAGAGTGTTGGGGGGTTGGATTTAGACTTGGGTTTGAGGAATAAAATTTGCAGGAAAATGTTGAGCTGCACTGGTTAACGAGGGGATCGCTACGGCGGTGGGGAAGCTGCGGCGGGCGTCATGACTATCGGATGTCCGCCATAACGAAAAGGAGGATTAATCGTGGATCCCTCATGGCGAGGTCCTGGCCATCATAGCAGGTCCTACGCAACGGAAATCTAACTACTGCAACAGACGACGGGATACAGTGTGATGGTTTAAACCTATAATTTGGGGTTTTCACACATAACTCGAGGCACGACATTTGAAAGGTTAGGAAATTTCTCGAGAGGGTGAACCAGTGTTCATCGAAGGTAATTCTTACTAGTTTTCTCCCCCTTCGATTCTTTAACACCCTAGAGTCAATGGGTGGTCTTAGATGGTATTTTTTAAGATAAAAATTTTAAGTTATAGAAACTACATAGACTTAAAGGAGAAGGGTTGGGTGTTAATTTCTAAGCATAAAAGTGGGTAATTAACACTTTCTAGTAGGAATGCGATTATAGAACGCCTATTTCACTATGGTGAGAGCCCCGGAATTCGATAAAAGTTGGGCCGTGTTTTGTTAGAACTGATCTAAAAGGGTTTTTAGATTAAAAACTCTTGAAACAAGTTGAAATAACTTTGTTTAGGGATAGAGCGATAAATTAACCTCTGAAATATCGAATTTGACCATGACTTTGGATAGAATGAGGGGTAGAATTGAAGTTCTAGGTCCCAATGAAATGTAGATGATTGAATGTAATTTTAATTGCTTGTGTTAGATTTTGAATGTTCGAAGGCTTTACAAAAGGTAAAGCTCCTACGAATAGTTGAATTCTCTCTTCCGTGTCGGGTAAGTTATAATTTATAAGGAGTTAGACTTTATATAATTATGTGTATATGTATGGAATGAAAACATGCTTAGGTGGTTTGAGGACACTAAATGTCGCTAATGTTATGATGTGTTAAATATGCTTGTAATGTGAGCTTGGAAATAATGATTGTTAATAAATGATGTTGTGAACTTGTGGTGCATTGATATGTTGTATGTGTTCTTTTAATTTCCATGTGAGTGGTTAAATAGTGGTAAGTGTAACCAAGTTGGTGGGGATAACTTTTTATACCTCTGGGAGGTCATATAAATTGACCAATTGATCTCATATGGAATAAGAGAATAAGTGGATAACGTTCTTTATCCTAAGATTGAGTGGCTCGTGCACGAGTGGAGCATCCAAGCGGCGGTAATGATTAAGTGGCCCGTATGCGAGAGGAGCATCTGAAACGAGCATATGGTGGAGTGGGTACTACGTCGGTACAATACATGGTTCGGCAGTCCCTTGCAGGTTATGACTGGAAAGGGCAGAAATAAGATCATCTGGCATGTGTGTACAATGATATTTTGTGTGAGTGTGGCCATGGTGATATGATGGTGGCGTGTGCCCAAAACCTTACCAATGGTATGATATAGATGGAGAGCTAGCAAGTGATGTTGGTTTGAAAATATAAATTGAATGAATTGAGAAGTCTGAATGTGAAGTTGATTGTAATTAAATGTTGATATGTTGGTCATATGCTTCCTTAATTACAAAGATTAGCTATTAAAGCTGGTAAGTTGATGAATTGATTGTTGAGGATTCATATGTATATCCAATGATAAGTTGATGAATTGATTATTGAGATTCATGTGTATATCTAATGTGATAAGTTGATAGGAGTGTCATTGAGTATTCGTCATGCATAAACATATTTAGAGTTGATAGACTAGTCTGAAAAATTTCTAGTGAGGAATCTAAAGTTATCATCTTGAGTGAGTTACTGCCTACGCAGTACCGTTGCAACGAGTGACCTTATCACTGCGTCCATATCACCACTACAGCAAGGCCTAATCTAGTGAGCAGGCCAGCTTATTGCCTTACTCTGAATGATTCTAGAAATAGTGTTGTTTGATGATTATCTGCTTTAGTGAATGTATGTTGTAGTTTGACATGTATATACGCTATTATTTAAGGTCGACCGATGATGTCTACTAGTACATTATGTTGTACTAATGCAACTCCTACACTTATTTTCTGGTAGACTTTGGCCCAGGAAGTTCCTCCCGACCTCATCTATAGGAGCAATTTCGAAATATCCAGGTGAGTTGATTTCTTTCAAGCTACTGCCGATTCCTCTTTGAAGAAGATGTCTTTTATTTTAGAACATGGATTTATTTATTTTCTTGTTTATTCCTCATAGTCTATGGTTAGATAGATGTCCTCAAGTACAATGACTTTCAGTTTCTAGGGATGTAATAGATAGATGTTGCTACTATTTCTTTTATTTTATGGTTATGTAATGACTCGGATGTGTTCAGGATGATTAAGGGCATAGGACACAGAAATATGGCTAAGGATGAGATAGGGAGGTTTTTAAATAAACTAAGTATAGAATTGTGTGATTTCAGGTAGCTACTAGTTCGGAGGACCGCTGCAACAGGTAAGTTCCACTGCGGCAGTGCGTAATGCGATCGAGAATCCCGTTGTGGCGAAATGAGGGTAGGCATTAAAACCCCACAGCGGCCCTATAGTTTGTTGTAGTGGGTCACTGATGAGCCCGCAAGTGTACGGGTTGTACAAGTAATAGTGGCCCTTTTAGAACCGGGTCTCGAACCCACGGGGGACCCGGACTACGGGGGTAAACTTTCCCAAGTGTTAATTTACTGTAACTCTAATAATGAAGACAACGTGTAAAGAAAAGTTTGAGTGTTTTGGAAAATATATTTTTATACTAAACTAAGATATTTATACAGTTGAGTCTGAACTATGAATGAGAGCATGCTGAGGCTAAAAAGAACATGTAAAGAAACGAACTATTGATGTACATGGTTTATCTTTCCTCCGGTTGCTAGTCGGAACTTATGCTATAGTTAAAACTCTCGTATTTAACCCAACTTAAGAATCATAAACCTTCCACCTACATTTTCGTGATAAGAAGAAATTCCAGTTCTAGCTATACAAAACCGATTCCACACATGACTAATACGACTTTCGGGTATATTTCTATCCTGAAGGTAAATCAATTCCCAATTTTCCCAAACCAAGAACAGATCATATCCTATTAATTCACAACTTTCCAGTTTCTTGCCCTCTCGGGTGAAACCGGACTTTTTGGAGTTACATTAACATTGGCCAGATATTAACGTAGTAAGAACAAGAATTAAATAGAACAACCATGGAAGAAAGATGAAATAAACCGGCAATTCAACAATTACATTTCAACACCAAGTTCATAACCTCAGCAAGAAGAAGGTAGCCACTCATTTTGTGGATTGAACATCGTTAAATGAATGGAACTTATGCAAACAATTGAAAAAGGAAGAAGAAAGGGATAGAGAAACCTAAGAATTTTCGTCCTCAAAGCTACTTTTTTTTTTGTAAACGTTCTTGCTCCACCAAGTCAGAATATGTAAAAAATAAACCTAAGTGTGCTATTTATAATAGTAGGAATTTGTCCAGAATAACAAGCAACGTGTCACGGAGGTACAACGCGAACGTACCTCCGTGACAATGCCCAAACATGGAGCCTTAAAATCGCCCTAAAAATCCTTGGCAGCACCTTGCCGCGTTAGCATGGCACGCTGCTGGGGCAGCGTTGCACAAGGCTGGTCACAGAGCCACCCTGCCGTGGCACGTTGCCAATGCGGCAGGGGGCTGTCTTGGGCAGCCTGCCTGCCGTGGCACGTGCCGACAGCGGTGGGGCATTTCGGAGCCTCCCTCTTTGCCGGCGTTTGCGTGTTTCTTCCGTCTCCAAGCCTCTACTTTACCAACTCATGGATTAGCTCCTCAAAAATCATCAAAAACCTACAAAACAAGGCTAATCATGTTGGTTAGTATCAAATCACACTTCATACAATTTACATGAGAATATACACACATAGTTGGATAAACAAGGCAAGCGTGCATTTGAGTGTCGATTTGGCATATAAATATACCCACGATCACCTACACACACTTAAATCTTGTTCGTCCCTCCGAACAACCTTCATCTCATGTAAATGAAGACTCTCACATAACTAATCTAGCAAGATAATTCAAATTACGGCTATGATGATTATTTAATATTTTTATTTTTGAGTAAATTAATTACCTTTATGTTTTTATCTTTAATTTTTAAAACCACAAGATTGAAGGGTATTTTAGTTTCAAGAATCGACTCTCACGCTTAGCAAACTCATGCAAATCAATGATTAGAGATCTCACATGAATTTTATCTTCATTAAACATGTGCCCTCACGGAAAGTGAGTTACCCAATTTCACACGCAAAAACACTTTTTATATCCAACATGTGTGGGTACATAAATAAATTTCACTCACTCTCACAAAGAATTCACATGTACCATGTAATGACCCATAAGCTTGCCCTTAGTGTTCTACTCCACTAATTTGAGGATGCACGAATGTAAGATCAAGTAGGACTTTTTAGGTTGTAATGTACTCAGATTGTAGGTAGTACTATTGTGATCGTAATAGTGACTATCTTCCCTAAGCGCTTTCAATACATCACGCCCTCATTACGAACTTCCCTTCCCTTACTTCACCTTTTTATCCTTGGTAGTTTTCTTTTTACTCTTTTGCTCCCCCATTTCTTTTAGGCACTTTTAGCTCATTAGTAAGGAGTTGTAATAAATAATTTTTCATTCATTTGTTTTCTTACTCCTTACTAATAATCAGCACCATTTTTACCCAAGTGCACGGCCTTTCTCAACTTTTTACAACTTCCACTTTTCCTTTCTTTTCATTCTTCTCACTCCTTTCCTCTTTCCAGTTTTCTTCTTTAAAGCTTGGAGCTTTTGGATCAAGTCAAAGCTAATGAAATAAAGGTTAAGCTTATGTTGCAGCTATCAAAGAATAGGCTAAGGCTCAATGGGGCTGGCTAGGATTAATATTTCAAGGTAGGTAAAGCAGGGATAAAGATTAGGTTCATTCAAAGAAATGCCTAAATCATCTCCTACAATTCGCATCCTTCATTTCGTTTCATACACAGAGCAAGTTCTAGACAATCCATAATTGCACAGAATACTCAAAACCTTACCTCATTGCACATGCTCAATTCAAGACACATTCAGCAGACTCTTACTCAGCTAATCACAAGAATTCAAATTAAGCTTCAATCATATTGAGTCAAATTCAAGAGCCTAAGTGTCTCAAACAAGTTATACACTTGCATGCTTCAACACTACATATACTTGCATCTTACAATCATATATAGCACATAATAAGAATATCAAGCATCCATTAGCTACGGTTCAAAAACCAAAACCTATTGACTACTTTTCCTTAAGACGGTCGTCATCCATCCATCTTGAAAACAGTCCACGACTACGACTTAAAACATTATATACGGAACCAAATAAAAATAAAAAATAAAAATTTTATTTTTCGGTTCAAAGACCCCCGTCGGAAAGAACCCAAAAGAAAAACCAACAGGTAATGAATTCATGCCCGGCTTCACAAAAAAGAATTTTCAAATTTCTCCAAAAAAATTTTTCACACAAGCATTATATTCACAAAAATTTTTGTTAAGCACGAAAAAATTTGAAATTTCCCTCACCCCACACTTAAATCATGCTATGTCCTCATAGCATCAAATTAACGTTTTAAGAGGGTGAGAAATACTCCCTGAGGCCTTTAGGCCTAGCGAACCACATGGTTTCCTTCAAATTTGCAGTGGGTGTTCAGCCCCACACACTTTCTCTTCACGCTTGTTAGCTTCCTCCTTCACGGGTACTCAGACTTCCCCTCCATCTGTGCTTAACTTTCCACCAAAACAACAAAAGATGAAAAATGAATAAAATCAATAAAAATGCAAGAAATTAAAATGGATACCCATGGTACCCTTGGGTTACCTCCCAAGCGTACTAATTTTACGTCGCGGCACGATGTGGCCACGTTTTACCGCTTTTTCCTCCACCTTGAGGATATGAATCTCACCCTAATTTCTTCTCCTAAATTCCTCTTATGCTCCCGGGGTGGTGGTGAAAAATTGCCAAGACCATGCGATGAATGTCGCCTTTGGCGTTTGTGGTCCTTAAGTAAGTGAAGTCGTTTTGTCTATTGAACTCAGCAGAATTTCAGAATATATGGGGCTTGGTCCTCCTCTTGACATTTCTCTATAAGCTCGGAAGACTCTATTTCTATGTCGTCAACCAAACTTAAGGTAGAAAAATGCTTTGAATAGGGTCCAATGCACCTTGGTTCACAGCGCAATGCAATTGACCCCCTTACTTGTATACCTCTCCTTCGCATCAACATCTATCTCTCAATATTTTCAAATGAATTGTATACTCTATCTCTTCTCCCCTGAACGAGTTTTCTATAAGTATGAGCTCATCACGGGGACACTCAAGAGGAGTTCTAAATGTCGGAGCTTCATTTGAAAAGTCCTTATATCTTCCTCTTGTACTTCTCTTAGCTATTGCCTTCCAGCATCACCTGCAATTGATAACAAGCTTCAGCCTCAGCAATCATCTCCCGTGACTGACGTTCATCCTTTCTAGAGTCGCTCCATTCTCTTCTAGCTGAATTCTCACTTCTTCCATCGCCTCCTTAGATTTGCTTCTGTTTGCTCAAGCATCTGTTTTAGCATGTCTTCTATTCGAGCTTGGTGTCCCAAGTCCTCATTTTCATCATGTGCACCTATATTCAGCAACAACAACAGAAGGATCATAGTAGAGCCCAGGGGATGGGAGTATGCATTGAGACAACCATCCCAATGGCCTCTTGACCGTCACATATATTGCATGTGTTACAATGTTGCCACGGTGAGTGTCCTCGAAATTGAAAAAGGTTCGTCAAAATATGAGTATTCACCATTTAAACCATTTATGTTCCAAGATGTCATGTCAAGAAGAGGTATCAAAAACAATCAAAAATATTTTTTTTTTTTAAAATTAAAATAAAATTAAAAACACGTTGTCAACGCTTGTATAGAATTCGTTAATAACTAACACTTAGGAAAATTTTTACCAATTATGAGTCGTATGGCGTCAAAACAATGCGCGCAGTATCTCAGTTGATACAAATATATAATATGGCTTTTTTCCAGAACAAACCACTCGACCACGAACAGACTGGTAGCAAAAAACTTTTCTAAGTAACCAAGCTTCACTGTCTTTCTAATAATAGAAAACAAGTGCAAGAGAAGTTTATATGTTTTGAAAACCTATTACCTTATTCAGATATCTACCAGTGTTGAACTATAAATAAGCTTGTGACCTGAACATATAAAACAACTTCAATGCTCTTTGTATTACTCTTTTCCACCAACTTCAAATCCGACTGCTATGGTTATCATTCCAGTTAACTGTTTCAAAGTCTGGAACCTCCACCACATTTCGAACAGAAAATTCAAGTTCTAATATATAATAGTTCCTTTGCTTCATTAGAACACAAAGTATTATTTATCTGAAGTGAAATCAATTCAATTTTCCCAAACAAGAAGATCGCCTATTAATTCCACAACTTTCGTTTCTTGCCTCTCGGAACAGGACTTTTTTGGTTACTAGCATTGCTCAAAAGTATTAGCATTATTAAAAAACGTTAAATGATAACCATAGAGAAAAGATAAAACCATTAATAATTGTTAATTTATTTTCATTACATGGTTATCTTCTAGCAAAATTGCCTTTCATTGTGGGTTGAACATCGTCCGTAAATAAACTTATGCAAATAATTGAAGAAAGGATGAGAAAACCTCAAATTTGTCTCAAACCTGCCTGTAACCCACGTTCTTGCTCCACCAAGTCAGAATATGTAAAAATAAACCTAAATGTGCTATTTATAATAGTAGGAATTTGTCCGAGGAATAACAAGCAACGTGTCACGGAGTGCAGACATTGCCTCCGTGACACGGCCCAGACTTCCTGAGCCTTCTGGAAATCGCCCCGAAAATCGGCCTGGCAGCACCTTGCCGCGTTGGTAGCGTGGCACTTGTTTGCTGGGGGCAGTGCGTTACACAAGGCTGGTCGCAGGCCACCATGCCGTGGCACGTTACCAGCGCTGGCGAGCATCTTGGGCAACACACTGCCCGTGGCACATTGCGACCGCGGAGTGGGCTGTTTTGAACCTCCTCTTTGCCGACGTTTGCGTGTTTCTTCCGTCTCCAAGCCTCTACTTCACCAACTCAAGGATTAGCTCCTAAAAAATCATCAAAAACCTACAAAACAAGGCTAATCATGTTGGTTAGTATAAAATCCACACTTCATACAATTTACATGAGAATATACACACATTGTTGGATAAACAAGGCAAGCGATACATTTAGTATCGATTTGGCATATAAATATACCTGATGTCCGATCTTCTTGTGGAAGTGTGATCGGCTACAACGGACAACGAGAGTTAGAAAATGGGTTTAAGTGGGAATTCTGAGGGTTTTACCCCATTATTCTCAAAAACTCGATCAAAAGGCTAAGGGACGGAAAATTACTCCATAGCAATGAACTTTCTCAAGGTAAGAATCTCTATTCTCCTACTCCTACTTCGATTGGTGTTGATCCTAGATTGCTTGTGGACCTTTAGCGGTAGGCTATATAGAAAACCCAAAGTTAAAAAACTGGATTGCGATTGTGGAGAAGTAATGGGAGGGTTGATTGTTGAAAATTTGAGTAATGTTTACTTCCTAGGGTCCCTCTTATTAATGTTGATGGGTTAGACAAGGTGGAGACCTATAACTAGGTGGAAGGGAAGGGTTTCTGTTAAATTGCCCTGAGAAGAGAAGGGTTTGATAAGGCTCTATCTTGAGGAGTGATTAACCAATGATTATATATGTGTATATTTCGAACAATCCAAAGCATTGAGGAAGGAAAATCTCTATGAGTAGCGGGCGATAATTCCAGTGTCGAGTAGAGTTATAGTTTGTAGGGATAGACCTATATAATGGCATGTATAGTGGGCAACGTTGATATACGATTGGTCTTGGACTCGTGATATGTGAGTCTATTGTTGATAATTTTATCTCAAGAATATGACTATGATGTGATATTAGTGTGATAACTTGTTTATAAGATTGTGTATATGATAATGTAAATACTTATGATGAATGTTGATAAAGTCATCACACTTTGTTAATGAGAGAATTGTTAATTAATAATGGCTTATTTGAGAAGTAGATTGTAACTTTACGTAGTGAAATGATGCACTTGATATGTATTTTATGAGAATGATGAATGAAAAGATTTAATATCCTCGTAGAGAGCTCGAGCCCGAGGGGTGTATCCGTGCGGCGAATAACATTGTTAGAGTGGCTCGTATCCAAGGGGAGCATGCGGTCAGCTTATAAGTGGGAGCGGGTGCAAACCCGGCTGTATGAATTTCTAGAGTCCCATGTAGGTCATTACTGGATGGGCACAAATAAGACCCTCTAGCATGTGTCTACATATTCGTGTAGTTAGAGATAAAGGAAGATGGCGGAGAGTGTGTGCCCATCATGTACCCACTGGATGTGTTTTTGCCTATTGTTTGTGATTTCATTTATGTTCATGAGGTGGATGTGAAACGTGCTACGAGAATGTGCAAAGTATCGTGGATTTGATGTGAGATGATAACAATAAACATGGTTTTAGTGCTAAGTGTGATTTTTTCATCGTGTGTAGTTATTGAGTAATTGTCGCTATGAATATCTGAGGAATTGTAGCTCTTATCCCAGCTAATGCAATTGTTGTTTTATTATGGTTGTTTGATGGATTTATGGAGTATGTGAAATGTTAAACTATTGATCTAATAAACTATGGGATAGATGAAGCGAGAAAGAGTGCAGCATGTCGAGCTACTACTTACGCAGTAACGCTGCAGCGGAATCATTTCCACTGCGGCAGAGACCATTGCTTAGCGGACCAGTGACCCCACTACGGCGAAGGCCTAATCTAGTGGCCGAGCCGGTGATTCTGAGTAGAGCTAGTGTTCATAAAATAGCTTGAATTTCTGTATGAAGTTGAGGACCCTTTTATATCACTATTACTAATTATCTGTTATTATGTAAGGTCGAGCGATGATGCCTACGATCTTGGGTCGTATGCGGCCCTACAGCGCATTCTTTTGAGTGCGAGTTCGAGCCCGACGATTCTTCACGCCTAACCTATAACCTAGTATCTTTTGGGAGTTAGAAGGTGAGCAGATGAGGATGCAGTTCACTCCTTCATTATAGATGTCCTTATTTCAGACATTTGGACACTTTATTGCATTTTTAGTTTTAGTTTCTTAACTTTGTGGAAACGGACGTCTTGTGCGTGACAATCGATGGCGAGAATTGGCTATTTATAGTTTTGGTATTCGCAGTGTAATGATCTGAAATTATTTTCTTTAACAAAATAGTTTATTTCTTTTCATAAATGTTTTGATTTTGGGGTCACTTGGAAATTATTATTGGGTTTCGCTGGTTCGCCCACCGAGGTTAGTGTGGGGTGTCAATCACGTATTTGGTTCATGAAAAAGGTAGTATTAGAGCCCTAGATTCATTGATCTCATTGCACTAAGACAGGTCTAGTGGGGTGCGGGGATCGGTACGGAGACATCCGTAACTTATCTTTGAGAGGCTATAAGACTTTGGAAAACTCCCTCCTTCTTTCCATTCGTACGTTACTTGATTCCAATTGGTATGCAGTGATCCAAATTGGTATCTAACAACTTTTCTTTTTTCCTTCTTAGATGGTGAGAACACGTGTAAATGGTAATAGAGACACGACACCCAAGCCAGCAGTATGGCAGCCCCAGTTCGCGGTAGGGGAAGGGAAGAGGTTGTGGCGGGAGACCACGTGTGGGCTAGAGGAGGGGCCCTTGCTCCTACTCCAATTAGGGAAAGGTACCATCTCCGTGCCACAGTGATACGAAGTGCGTGGCGGTTGGTCAAGGTCCCAGCGCAGGAGAAGCTCCTGTCGTAGCATCCCCAAGGTCCACCTCGCGGAGTCCTTAACCTTCCGAGTGGCCTTGTAGGCACCGGGTCAGCACCAACAACTCCCGGTAGGACAATAGTCGGATAACTTGCTCTCGCATTTGTTGTAGCCCCACCAGTTAATTAGCATATTGGAGGCTATGGTGTTTTCAAGGCCGGTGATGACGGGGGAAGAGCACGACCTTTTTTGGAAGTTCACCAAGATAAAGCCTCCCAGCTTCTATGGCATAGAGGCAAGGGCGCCTATAAATTCATCATAGATTGTGGGGAGAGGCTCCCGTAAGATGGGAGCGGTGAAGTACAATGTTGAGTTCGTCACGCTTCAGCTGATAGCTGATGCAAATCTTTGGTGGAGGCTTTCATGAAGTGCAGACCAGCAGGAGGTCACCACCGTTGTCGTGGACCCAATTCTGCTCCACATTCTGGAGAATTGTTCCTCGAACTGCGAGGATAGGAGACGGGATGAGTTCACCACCATCGAAGCGGGGAGCTCATCACTTGCGCACACGAGCTCGATTTCACTCTTTGCCCAGATATGCTCTACCCTTACTGCCCACTGGGGAGGAGAGAGAATCGGGCGGTTTCATTAAAGACCTCAGTATAGGTCTCCGGTACCAGCTCTGAGATGATCTCTTCGAGTAAGACTTTTCAGGAGGTAGTTGAGTACGTCAGTCGGTTGTGAGGGTGAGGCAGGAGGTGATCTTGGGCAGAATTATATGCCCAAGTGATACTCAAATGCTTCATTTCGTCTTGTTTATCTATCGTTACTTGTGCAATCTCATGTAATTTGTAGTTAAAATGTGAATTTATACTAACCAACATGATTAGCGTTGTTTTGCGCGGAAAAATGTAATTTTGAAGCTAAGATGCATGTTGGAAGAAATCTGAAAGAGGCTTGGAGGCGAGCAATGGAAAGGCCAAGGGAAATGCAGCAAATAAAGGGGCTCACGATGGAGCCGTGTCACAGCGCCATCATGAGCATTACGCCCCGGATGATTTAAATAGGCCAGTTCCGGTGGAGTCACGTGCCTCCGTGTACGTTGGACATAATTACACCGGAATATTGAATTCCAGTGAGGGTTCGCGTTTGAGCCGTGGCACATTGGCAAAGCACCGCGTTGCACACCGTGGCACGTTAGGCATAGTGCAGGGCGGATTCCAATAAGGGTCGCGTTTGCTCCGTGTCACGGAGGCGGTGCTCAACGATGCACTCCGTGACACGTTGCTTGTTCCAAAAAATTTCCACTATTATAAATAGCACACTTAGGTTCATTTTAAATTATTCGACTTAGTTGAGCAACTGACGTGGGTTACATGCAGTTGGGGACAGAAAATCCTAGGGTTCTTCTCTATCTCTTTCTCCCTTTATTTCAATTGTTTGTATGATTCTCACTCATTTGGTGAATATTTAATCCCTAATAGGCATAATTCACTTCTTGCTGAGGTTAAGAACATTTGTAGTGGATATATAATTATTGATCATTTTGGTTTCATCTTTAATTCCATGGTTGTTCTATCAATTCTTGTTCTTATTTGCATTAATGTGGCCAATGTTAATGTATATCTAAAAAGTCGGTTTCATCTCGAAAGAGAAAGAAATTGGAAAGGTTTGAATTGGTAGGATATGACTCTTACTTAGTTTGGGAAAATTGAGAATTGATGTACCTTCAAAATAGAAATATATCGAAAGTCGTATCGAGTCAATTCACGGAATCGATTTTGTATGGTAAACATGAATTTCTTTTTATCACAGATTTGTAGGTGGAAGGTTCATGATTCGTAAGTTGGGTTAAATATGAGAGTTTTAATCCGCAGGCAATAATTCTTAACTAGCAACCGAAGGAAAGATTAACCATAATGTCGATAAATTACTTCCTGCATGTTTGTTTTAGCCTCGGCATACTCATTACTATAGTTGAGACTCAATTTGTAAATTTATTTTAGATTAGTATAAATTAGGAAACCAACTCTCAAAATCTTCTTGAAATTATTGTCTGCATTTTTAGGTTAGAGTTCATTAACGCTTAATTCGAATATTACCTTGGTCCAGTCCACAATGGGATCGATACTTAGCTTGCTAGCCATTTTACTACTTGTTCGACCACTCTCTAGAGAAGCTCTAGAGAGAAAGCTCTGGTGCTCGGAACGGACAATCTGGAGAAACCACAGAATCCACCACTTGTAGGGCGGTGTTAGTGCCCGAGGAAGTAGCAGCTAGGCGATTCGCTTGTGTAATCCACATGCTAACAACGTTACATCAAGCATTCGCAAACCTGAGCCGGGAGAGTGAGGTTGAGCTTAAACAGAGATATGGTGCAATTTCTACTTTTGTAGCGGGCATTCACGAGTCTCCCTCACGAGGATCCACAACATCTCCAAAACTTTTGGAGATAAGTGATCTACATCGCTGGTATCATCCGATTACGTCGAACACATTGTTCCCATTTTCACTTTTTAGGAGAAGCAAAGAGGTGGTTGAAAAATTTGAGCCACTAATTCCATCACCACGTGGGATGATCTTGCAAAGAAATTCTTGATACGGTTCTTTCCATCCGGAAAAACAGCAAGACTTATAATTCAAATTCTAAGTTTAAACAAAGAGAGAATCTGTATCAAGCTTGAGGAAGATTCAAATCTATGTTCTTGAGTTGTCCTCATCATCACCAATCCAATGATGTGTTGGTGCATACTTTCATAGAGGTTTGGAGACCCCACACAAAAATTTTGCTAGACTCGGTGGGGACAAGCATTAGAAAAGACTTATTAGGAGTGTATACTGTTAAACCCGTGTTTGGAAATCCAGTGGAATGCGGACTCTTCTAGAGGAGGAACAAGGAAGCTGGCAGGAGTGCTTGGAAGTGGATGGTTTTTACAGCTATCGCTGCACAGATAGCTGCATTACAGAATCAACTCAACACCCACTTCGGCCAATATGAGCTTGAATCAATCTCAAGCCCCGATGAATGTAATGCGAGATTTGAGGTGGCAAGTGTACGGCGGTAATATGAACACTCAGCTGATGTTGTGGTGCGAAATCCTGATTCAGTGAACTTTGTTGGTAATGTTCAGAGAAACAATCGCAACAGTATGGCAACAACTACAACTCTACCTGGAGGAGTCACCCCGAATTTCTCTTGGGGTAGTTACAGCCATCAAGGGCGAGTTCGAGTGTGGGGTCATGAGAGAAATCAAGGAGGGCAGCAGAACTATCAGTCTCAATACAGAAGCAGCAATGCACCTCCTCCCCCACCATCACCCAGCATTGAGAAATGTTCAAAGCGATGATGATAGCCTTAAGCTCAATTGCAGGGTGACTATGTGAAATTGGCAGCGGTGTAAGAACAATCAGTTAGCTACTAAGGCGCTGGAATACGGATTTGGGCAACTAGCTGGAGCTCTCAAAACACTAGGTCGAGAGGAGCCAGGTGACACTAACCCCAACCCCAAGCAATTGAATGCGAGCCACAATGAGTGGTTTACAGCTCAAGGAGGTGGAACCGAGAAAGACCACCTCGGCGGTCGGGAGCGAGTGGAGAATGAGAGGGAACACATTGGAGGGGAAAAAGAAGGAAGCTGAACCAGAAGAACACAACCCCCTTCCCTTATAGATTAAAGAAACACAAGGAGGAAGCGTGTTCCAAAAAGTTCATGGAGGTGCTTAAACAGGTACACATTAATTTACCTCTTGTTGATGTTTTGCGGGGAGTGCCGAAGTACGCAAAGTATATCAAGGACATCATGGCGAACAAAAGCAGGTTGACGGAGTACGCTACGGTGGCGCTTACGGAGGTGCACTTCCCGGATACAAAGCTTGACTTGCCCACAAAGCTCAAGGACCACTGGGAGCTTTCAGAATTCAAATTACAATCGGGCGGAAGTATCCGAGCTCGCGGATTATGTGATTTGGGAGCGAGCATTAACTTGATGCCGACATCGGTATTCAAGAAGTTGAGGCTGGGCAGTCCTAGACCAGCTACGGTGATCTTTAGACTAGCGGATCATTCTTTGGCCGAATCGGATAGCATTGTGGAGGGCGTCTTTGGTGTAAGTGGGCTCCCTTATCTTCCAGTAGACTTTCTTGTGCTGGATTTTGAGTCGGATGCGGAAGTCCCATTTATTTTTGGGATGTCACTTTCTTGGCAACAGGAAAAGCACTGATTGATGTAGGCTGGGCGGCTAACCCATGCGGGCACACGACAAGGTGGAGGTATTTGATGTATACAAGGCCACAAAGCTTCCGGTCGTGTATGAGGAACTCTCAATGATCAACGTGCTTGATCGAGCGGATATTGCTCAGAGTGTTGATTCGCGAGAGCCAGTGGGAAAACCACCGGTGAAGGACCCCCAAAGTTTGGAGTTGTGGCAAGAAGATCGAAATTCCACGGTGTGATTAATGAGCATCGGTGTAAGCAGGACATAGGTGAGTACATTATTCGAAAAGAAAACGTCCATCACCTAGAGGATGATTGAGCCTTAATGACGTCGAGCCACGACGGTAAACCAGGCGTTGCACGAGAGGCAACCCGTGAATTTTATTGTAATAGATAAGTAGAATTAACTAGTTAAAAAGAAAATATATATATATATATATATAAATGTAAATAAAACAAAAATATTGTGTTTGTGTTTATTTGAATTCTAACCAATTTCTTGTTGTGAGATGAATTTCAGGTTGAACGGAGGGCAAAAATGCAAAGGATCATAGGAAAAATCGAGGAATTGAGATAAAAATGTGGCAAAACGGTAGGCCCCCGCGTTGGCTCCGTGTCACGGCGGAGGAGGTGCTTGGCGTTACCCTCCGTGACACGTTGAAGCCTATTCCGTAATTTTTAAGAAATTTTAGAATGATGGCACGATGGCTCCGTGTCACGGAGGAGGTGCTCGCGTTACCCTCCGTGACACGTTAAGTGCTGTTTCGCGTCGGGTCACACCGGGTCGCGGGTAACCAGCGAAAAACACCCTTTAAACCCCAATTCCCTCATTTTTTCCCCTATTTTTCACTCCCTCCGCGACAAACACCAAAAATTCCCCCCTTCCCCAACATAGCCACGGACACAGTCACGTGTCTTCTTCTCAACTTTCGCCCTGTCGAATTAAGGTATGTTCTTGAACTTCATCTCAATTCTTGCCTAATTTTTCGATTTTGAGCATGAGGTGATAAGCCTTGCCCTAAGTGTAAATTGAGCTTGAATTCATTTAAGTTATTGTTGAATGATGTTCGTATTATCATTGTGATTATATGAACTCGATAAATACATGTGATCAATTTTGTGAAATTTGTAGCTAGGGTTAGAATTTGAATACGAAGAAATAAAATGTAGTTGAAATGTGAAAAATTTTGGGGTTGTGCATGTTGAGTGAGGTGAATTGTGTTGTGCTTAATGTGAATATGCTAATTAAACAATGGATTTTCGGGAGAATGAAATTGATGAATTGCATAGGAATTGGTGAATTGCATAGGTTGTTGTTGAGAATTTTTTGTTAAGTGCTATGTGATGTAATGATAGCGATGGTGATATTTTGATTAGCTGTACGAAGTCTGAGTAGTACATAGAATTTATTCCATCAAATTATGAATACGAGGCATGTTGATTTTTATAAAAATTGAAAAAAAAAAGAGAATTGTCTTGTCGTAATGTTGTAAGTGTGGCTAAAGACTAAGTGTGGGGTGGCCTAGATTAACCCAACCATAGTCGAAGCTAATTTTGATTTAAATAACATTGGGACTGTCTGTTTGATTTGACGAACAATGGCGGCCGGAGGCAGGACAAAGGAAAGGCACATCTACATCGGGCGCCCAGGAAAGGAAGAGGATCAGGCGGGAGCAACAGTCCCAGCAGCACCAGTTGTTCCGCCACGGCCAACACATCAATACGGAACAGATGGGTGACTGACGAAGGGAAGAAGTGGTACACAAAGCACAAGGAGAACAAATACTTCCTGAGGAGCACATTGCAAGGGAGCCACTTGCACAAGAATTCCCGAGAATGTCGTACACCGGATTGACACTGCGAGTGAACTTCATCTTGAAGAGCCTAAGGAGTGTAATCTTCATCTGATTCGAGAGTTCTACGCAAACTGGAACCCGACACTCAATCACACCATCAAGATAAGGGGACAGGTAGTCACCTTTGGGCCCCATCACCTTAATGCCATCTTGGGCGCGGGACATGAACGCCCATGTACTCGGCAGTGAACATCACTCCACCATATGCCGGATATCAGACACTCTGTGTGGAGCCCGTTCTACAGCACGAGTGAAGCCAGGCATAAGGAGAGGAGCTAACCATGAACACTTCCTATGACGAGCAGGGAAACGGGATGCAGCTTAAAATTGTTTACATGTCTGCTGATTACGAGGGTGCACGCAGCCGAGATGTCACCCGGGATCGTGTGTGCCTGGTCTATGCCTAACATGAAAGGGCTGGAGATCAATGTTAGGGCGGTGATCGCCTCCGCCATGAAAACCCGTTGCATCAAAGGCACGGAGTGCGGGTTTGGTGGCTTGCGACCACGTTCCTCAGGGTCTTGGATATTGAGGAAGAAAGGCCTTTGAATACATCCCGCAGATGGATAGGTGTATAAGTGGGCGTCACAAAGACCAAGGCACCCGACACCACTCACAGGCTGGATTCTCACCTAGCCCGAAGCGACATGCTCGGGATGATCGATGTAGCCCGCATGTTCGGGATCTGCGGAATGCTCCGATTGCGCATGGCGAGAGGTCGGCAACGAGAGGATAGCTGTGGCAGCTCGACTTAGACTACCCCTTCGGCGAAAATGCTAGGGCTCTATGTCGGGTGGGGCCAACTTTTTGTGGAGCACATCAGATGATGATGTCCCCAGCATTGAGGAGACACGCCGTGAGGACTGAGATATTGAGTCGGATGAGACGGCGGGCGGTGAGATATGGGGGGATGAGGCAACGGCACTGACGAAGAAATTGAATACTTCGGTGTATCAGGGAGTTTCACCACCTGCTTTTGTGCTATGTGAATTTTGTGAACACTTGGGGACAATGTTGATTTTAAGTGTGGGAGTGGAGAGTAGTTAGGTGCGAGATTTGTTTGTTGTTGTTGATGTTCATGTTTTGTTGTTGTGCACAGTGAAAAAAATTGTGACCCTGTGATTTTGTGTTGATGTTTTGTATTGTAAATCGGTGTTGTAATTAATGTGAAGCTGTTATGTCTTGTGTGGAGTTGTTGTTAGCTAGTTGTGTAAATATTTTTTGTTTTCTATCGAAATTATCGATATTTTTTAAAAAATCGTTGAATTATTTTATGATTGAGTTTCTCGGCGTTTGTTTCGGTGCTTTTCTCGAGAATAGTCCCATTGAACCAAAGTCGTAAATGAAGTGACCGATTCCTATGATGGATGGATGGCGACCATCTTAAAGGAAATGCTTGAAGTCGATAGGAGTAGTTTTTTCTTTTCGTTTATTTTTTATTTTGTTTGTTTGTATCCCAAACGTGTCGCTACTCTATGGTTCGGAATTCTTGTTGCGTATTTGTACATGATATTTAGAATGCTAAGGTGATTCGTATGGCATGCAACTGTGTAAACATGTTGAGATACCTAGGCCATAGAGAGTTCGATTCGGTGTGATTGAGGCTTAATGTTTGAATTCTTGTAATTAGCTGATTGAAGAGTACGTAGATATGTCTTGAGTTGAGCATGTGCAACGAGTGTGTGGTGAGGTTTCGATTATTTCATGCTATTGTGAATTGTCTAGAACTTGCCTAGTGTGTACAAAACCAAATGAAGGATGTGTAGTGTAGGTAAGGATAGGCATTTCGTTGATTTAACCGAAAGTTTTTCCATTATCATACCTACCTTGAAAGTACACCTTAGTTAGCCCTATTGAGCCTTTAGCCTATTTTTTTCTTTCGTCGAAAAGGTACAAACGAGCTTAACCCCTTCTTTTGTGTCAGTGAATTTGATCCAAAACTCTTAAGTGCTCAAGAAAAATAATTTTTCCACAGTGTCAGGAGTGAGAATTGTGAAAGAAGAAAAAGCGGAAGTGGTGAAAGTAAAAGAAAAGGTCAAAGGTGCACTTCTTTGCATAATTAAATAAAATGAAGATGTATAACTAATCTTTGTTATTAAGTCAAGTGTGCTTAAAGAAATTTGGACACAAAAATAAAGAAAGACTTCAAGAATGGGAGGATGAAGGAAGAAACAATGTCCATAATGATGATGGGATGTATTGAAAAGCGCTTAAGGATGCTAGTTGCTATTATTGGTTAGCCCGGTATTTTTAGTTCCTTAGCTTACATTACAACCCGTTAAGTCCCTCGTGATCTTACATCACGCGTCCTTATATTAGTGGAGTAATACACTGAAGGCAAGCCTAAGGTTCATGACATGATGCATGTGAATTCTTTAGGGAGAGAGAGTGAAATCGTGTTCATACGCCCCTGCATGTAATATTTTTGAGATCATATGATTGAAAGGGAATTCTCTTGTGTTGTGAGGAACATTCTTGATGGGGGTGAATTTCATGTCGGATGTCTTGATCAGCTGATTTGCATAGGTGTGCCGAGATCAAGAGTCGATTCTTGAGTCTAGGAGGTCTTAATGTGTTGAATGTCATTGTATTGATGAGACTATGCATGTTTTCTTGATGATTTGCTAGATTGAATAATCGGTATAACCGTAGCTTGAATGGTCGAGCCAAAGTAGCTATGAGTAGGTGTCACTTGCATGAGATGTGAGATTATTGTTCGAGGACGAACAGGTTTTAAGTGTGGGGTAAGTGATCTTGGGCAGAATTATATGCCCAAGTGATACTAAAATGCTTTATTTCGTCTTATTTATCTATCGTTATTTGTACTTTCTCATGTAATTTGTAGTTAAAATGTGAATTTATACTAACCAACATGATTAGCTGTTATTGCAGGAAAATGTAATTTTAGGAAGCTAAGATGCATGTTGGAATAAATCGGGAAAGGACTCGAAAGCAAGCGGTGGAAAAGGCCGAAATGCAGCAAATAAAGGGGCTCCACGATGGGCCAGTGTCACTTGGCTGCCATCGCGGAGGCATTCTGCCAGGATGATTAAAATTGGACAAGTTCGGTGGAGGTCCGCGTTGCCTCCGTGGCGCGTTGGATAATTACCTGGAACATTGAATTCGAAGGGATTCGCGTTGGAGCCGTAGCGCGTTGGCCAAGCACGCGCAGCGTTACTTAAATGTACGTTGGGCATAATTACGGAGGACCCGAATTCCCGATGAAGTCTGCGTTTGCTCAGTGTCCCACGAAGGCAGTGCTCCGCGTGCACTCCGTGACACACGTTGCTTTATTCGGAAAAAATTCATCTATTATAAATTGCACACTTTAGGTTTTATTTTAAACGTTCTGACTTAGTTGAGCAACGACGTGGTTACATGCGGTTGAGGCCGAAAATCCTAGGGTTCTTCTCTATCTCTTTCTCCTTTATTTCAATTGTTTGTATGATTTACACTCATTAGTGATGTTTAATCCACAAATGGTGGCTAAGTCACTTCTTGCTGAGGTTAAGAACATTTGTAGAGGATTGTAATTATTGATCATTTGGTTTTTCATATTTTCTTCCATAGTTGTTTTATCAATTCTTGTTCTTACTTTGCATTAATATGTGGCCAATGTTAATATATATCTAAAAGTCGGTTTCATCTCGAAAGAAAGAAATTGGAAAGGTTTGAATTGGTAGGATATGACTCTTACTTAGTTTGGGAAAATTGAGGGTGATGTACCTTCAAAATAGAAATATATACGAAAGTCGTATTAGTCAATTACGGAATCGGTTTGTATGGCTAGAACATGAATTTCTTTTTATCACGAGATTTGTAGGTGGAAGGTTCATGATTCGTAAGTTGGAGTTAAATACGAGGATTTTAATCCATAGGCAATAATTCTTGACTAGCAACCGAAGGAAAGGTTAACCGTAATGTGTCGATAAATTACTTCCATTTGCATGTTCGTTTTAGCCTCGGCATGCTCATTACTATAGTTGAGACTCAATTTGTGCATTTGTTTTAGATTAGTATAAATTAGGAAACCAACTCTCAAAATCTTCTTGAAATTGTTATGCATTTTAGAGTTAGAGTTCATTAACGCTTAATTGGATTATTACCTTGGTCAGTCCCTGTGGGATCGTGCTTGGCTTACTTTAGCCATTTTACTGCTTATTCGACCACGTGCACTTGCGTGTAGTTCTCAAGAGCTCAAACGGGAGGTTATGCTAGAAATGCCAAGAAGAGGCTCGGAGAGTTGGCTCTTTCGGTGGTTCTTATGTCTTAAACTCTAGCACCCACGGGGTTTCTCTCAGGCATCCTATTCAGTCTGTTGTGCAGGTGTCAATCGAAAGTCCGGCGAGGACGGCTGCACGGCCCAGATCATGTGCATTTAAGGGGTATTCAAATGGTTGATTAGATTTTGGGCTCGTCCTATTTCTTCTATTCCAACTTAGAGACTAGTTATTGAGAAGATGCGCACATGTTTGTAGTGAGTATGGCCACATCCGCGAGATGGTGCCCTAGAGTTCGAGGCAGGGCGAACGATTATTCTCACTTGACTCCTCAAGCTCCATCTCTTCCGGGAGAGGAGTAGGTCTTTTAGTCGGGATCATCCACGAGATGGGATGAGATGATCACTTGACTATTAGAAGTGGTATTTAGCAGGGCAGAGGACGTGCCCAAGTGGGTAGGGGTGGCAACCCGGCAGGTAGAGGGGTGGCACAACCCAATCGAGGAGGTTCTCAAGCGGAAACTGAGCCACTTCTATTCTTTCTGGAAGACCATAGGCGAGGCTTCAACGCCATCATTATAAGGTACTATTTTTGTCGTGACCCCAGTGGCTATGGCTTTCGTCAACCCGAGCTCTACTTTTTCTTACGTGTCTGCTTAGTTTGCTTTGGGTCTGGATCTTGTGTATGATGTGCTTAATACTCCCTATCCATTTATCTACTCAGTAAGGTGCATGTTAGTGGATAGGGTTGTTCATAATTGCATTGTTGATTTCATGGGATTTGACACTCTGGTAGAATTAGTGATCTTAGCCATGTTTGATTTTGATGTTATTTTGGGAATGAGTTGGTTGTCCGCTAACCATGCCATTCTAGATTGTTATCTTAAAGCTTTGTCACTATATCGAGTCCCCGGAAGTCATCTGAAAGTGCCCAGGTTGAAAGGGGTATGGCCCTGCTCTAAGAAATTTATTTTATTATATTTGTGCCCCTAAGTTGATAGAGGCAGGGTTGTTCAGTGTATCTGGCGCATGTTCCGAGACACTAGTTCAGAGGGTCCTTCCATAGAGTTGGTCTGGTTGTTTGTGAATTCTTAGAGTGTTCACCGCATGTTGCCCGACATACCGCGGACCATGACATAGATTTTTGTATAGACTTGGAACCAGGAACCGGGCCCATTTCTATTCCTCCATATCAAATTACACCTGCTGAGTTAAGAGAAGTCAGGGAACAGTTGCAGAAATTGCTCGGTAAAGGATTGATTAGGCGAGTGTGTTGCCGTGGGCGTGCCGGTTCTGTTTGTAAAGAAGAAGGATAGTAGTATGCGGATGTGCATCGACTACCGATAGTTAAACAAGGTAACTATTCAGGGCAGCACCCTCTTCCTCGAATAGATGATCTGTCTGACCAGTTACAGGGAGCAGCTGTATTTTCAAAGATTGATTTGAGAGTCGAGGTTATCACCGGTTGAAAATTCGGGCGAAAGATATTCCCAAAGACGGCCTTTCGGACCAAGTATGGGCACTATAAATTTTTGGTCATGTCGTTTCAGACTCACCTAATACTCGACCGTGTTTATGAGCCTGATGAATGGTATTTTCAAACCCTACCTGGATTCCTTTTGTTATTGTGTTTATTGATATCTTGTTATATTCTAAAGACCAAGCGGGAGCACGAAAATCATTTAGAATTGTGCTGGGATTACTGAAGCAGAAGCAGTTGTATGCCAAATTCACCAAGTGAAAGTTTTGGTTGGAATCAGTGTCCTTTTTGGGGCATCTGGTTTCCAAAGAGGAATCGAGTTTATCCACAGAGGTGGAAGCGGTCGAACTTTGGGCAAGGCCAGCTAATGTGATAGAAATGCGGAGTTTTTGTTGGGGTGGCTAGTTAATATGCATTCGGTTCGTGAAGGGATTCGCCTCCATCACTTCAGCATTGACCAAGTTGACACAAAAGGATGTGCCCTTCCAGTTGTTAGAGGAATTTGAAGCGAGCTTTTAGAAACTCGAGACTACGCAACCACAACACCTATTCTAGTGTTCCCCATGGAAGGTAAAGATTTTGTTGTGTATTGTGATGCCTCACGGTCTGGATTGGGTGCTATGTTGATGCAGGAAGGATAGGTGATTGCGTATGCCTCGAGACAGCTGAAGGTGCATGAAAGAACTACCCCCGCATGATTTGGAGTAGCGGTGGTGGTGTTCACTAAAAATTTGGAGCACTATCTATATGGAGCTCGATGTGAGGTGTTCACGAGATCGCCAAGTAGCTTACAGTATGTATTCTCCCAGAAGGATCTCAATTTGAGGTAGTGGAGATGGATGGATTTGCTTAAGGATTGTGACATCACTATCTTGTACCACCGGGGAAAGGCCAATGTGGTAGCGGACACGTTGAGCGAGAGAGCCGGTGAGCATGGGTAGTCACGGCTTGCTTAGAGGCTACTCAATAGTTGATGGCCAGGGAAGTCCATACCTTGGCAAACAGCTTAGTGAGATTGTCGCTAACCAAGGTGGTGGAGTGTTAGCCAACCTGGAGGCTAAATCCTCGTTGTTAGGGAATCAAAACCGAGCCGGTTGAAGATGAAAAGATGGGTAAGATTAGAGATAAAATCCTATGGAGAGAGGCCAAGGGAAGCAGTTTTAGATGATGAAGGGTCTTGAGAATAAAGGGGCGAGGTATGTGTTCCCCCAGTTGGTGAACTAATTAAAACTCTCTTGGCAGAAGTTCACAACTCGAGGTACTCCATCGACCCAGTCACAGCGAAGATGTACCACGATCTAAAATAGCATAATTGGTGGGGTAGGATGAAGCAAGACATTTTGGACTACATGGCTCAGTGTTTAAATTTTCAATAGGTTAAATACGAGCACAAAAATCCTGGAGGAGTACTTTAGCAAATGCCTATCCCCGGGTGGAAATGAGAGAGGATAGCTATGGACTTTGTGGTTGGTCTTCACAAGACTTTGGGAAGTTTGACTGGTTTGGGTCATAGTGGACAGGTTGACCAAGTCTGCACATTTCTTGGCGGTCCAGGTGACTTACGTAGAGAAACTAGCCAAGCAATATAGGAAGGAGGTTATTCAGTTACATGGGGTACCTATTTCAATTGTATCGGACAAGGGCACTCATTTACTTCCATTTTTGGAGGACCTTATAAGGCTGAGGTTGGGTACGAGGTTGGACAGTACGGCTTTCATCCTCGCGGACGGACAACCAGAACGAACTATTCAAGTGTTTAAGGACATGCTCCGAGCGTGTGTGATAGAATTTGGGAGTCATTGGGACAAATTCTTATCCTTGGCAGAGTTCACCAAAACAATAGCTACCACTCGAGCATCGGTATGTCACCTTTTGAAGCCTTGTATGGGAGAAAGTGCAGGTCTCAATTAGGTGGTTTTGATGCATTTGAGGTGAGGCCTTGGGGGATGGATTTGTTAAAGGAGTCCTTGGAAAAGGTTTGAATAATTTAGGACCATCTGGTAGGCTGCTCGAGGTAGGCGAAGCAATACGCCGGACAAGAAAGTCAGGACATGGTTTATGGAAGGGGAGCAAGTGCTGCTCAAGGTGTCCCCTATGAAGTGGGTGATGAGATTCATAAAGTAGGGCAAGCTCAACCCAAAGGTATATCAGGTCATTGAAATACTCTGACATGTGGGGAAGTAACTTGTAGGCTAGCATTGCCCTTAAGTTGTCTGGAGTGCATCGGAGCATTTTCATGTGTCTATGTTGAAAAAGTACCATTGGGATGGAACATATATCATCAAGTGGAACTCTGTGCTTCTAGATGAGAATCTATCATTTGAGGAGGAGCTTGAAGCAATATTGTCAGAGAGGTTGGGGCGAGGTCCAAGGAGATTTCGATAGTAAAAGTCGGGGAAGAGCCGTCCGATGGAAGAAGCCACTTGGAGACCGAGGCTGATGTGCCAGGTCAAAATCACCCCCAATTGTTCATAGAATCTGGTATATATCCTTCCTACTTTTGTATAGACCATGCGCGGATAAATGGTATTTTAATTGGTATCGATGTAACAATCGAACGTCGTTCTCAGGATAGTTAAGGGCCTGGAACACAAAAAGCAGGCTAAGGGAGAGATACAAAGTTGTGAAATAAACTAAGTATAGAATTGGGCATTTTGGGTAGCTACTGGTCTAGGGGACCAACGTGAGGATTCCACTTTGCAGCAAGACCATGGTAGCGGTTGGAGTCCCACTGTGGAGAAATGAGGGAGTAACCTCTAGAACCACCACAGTGACCCTGTGGCTACTGTAGCGAGTCTGCTGCAGCGGAAAACGGGAGTCAGAAAGTGGGTTTAAGTGGAAATTATGGGGTTTACCCCATTTCTTCTCAATAACTCGATTGGAAGGAGCTAACGAGACGGAAAATTTCTCCCGAGAGAAGTGAACTGCTCTCCGAAGGTAAGAATCTCAATTCGCTACCCCTAACGATTAGTGTTGATCCTAGATTGCTTGTGGACCTTTAATGGTGGAGATTATATAAATAAAACCTAAGTTGATGAACTAGGGCTGAGATTGTGGAGGAGTAATTGGAGGGTTGACGGAGTTGAAAATTTGAGTAATTTTTCCTTCCTAGGGTCTCTCTTGTTAATGTTGATGGGTTAGACAAGGTGGGGACCTAGAACTAGGTGAAGGGAACTGTGCTCTATTAAATTGCCCTGAAAAGAGAAGGATTTGATCGAATTAGGCCCTATCTTGAGGAGTGATTAACCAATGATTATATGTGCGTAGTTTTCAAACAATCCGAAGCATTGAGGAAGGAAAAGCTCCTGCAGAGTAGTTGTAATACCCCAGAAGTGCCTAAGGAAGTAGACTCGGGAGTTAAAAGTTGAAAAGCTGCTGAAGCTGGAAAAAACATCACGGGGGCCGAGAGGTGTAATGACTCGTGGTTGGAAACCAAGAGTTATTTGTTACCGATCATGATTTCGGGAATTCGGGTGGCGTGGAAGCAACAACCGATGTAACGACTCGTTGTGGGAAATAATGAGTCATCGTTTGTAGTCATGGTGAGAGATGGACTTTAGCATTTGGGAAAATAACGTTTCATCAATGACCCGTCATGATTCATACGACCGCTTTGGCAGCCCATTTGTCTACATGGTCGAATTTCGATGCACTACATGGATCAAGACCACATCTCTCATTAGAGTAACCACGAGTCGTGGTAGAGGTACTCGTGGTAAGGGATGTTCCAGGTTTGGCAGGGAGTTGACAACGCCCGACCCAACGACCCATTATTTGGACCAATGACTCATCACAGCCAGTCGTGGGAAGGATATGAAGGTATTGATGAGTCGAGTGGATCAACGACTGGATACCATGAGTTGTGATTTCACACAACGACTCATGGGATCAGTCGTTAGTTCGTCCAGGCAGTTTTCAGGAACTTTTTCATTGAGGGTATTTTCAACCTTTTCATGCTATAAGGCCCTAAACTACATCATTTCATGTATTTTCTAGGCATTTAAGATAGAGTTAAGTCCATATTGTATAGATCATTCCCATGCATGCATATTAAGAGAATTTTGAGAGATCAGTTATTCCTCAAGATTTTCCCTATCAATTCATCCCTGGGCATCAAGAACTTTAGAATTTGATCTTTCCCAGGTATGTAGGGTTACGAATGGGTGTCCCCTTTCACACCCATGGCCATTATCTATTAATTTATAAAAATCTAAAAAATCTCTGGGGTTTTGAATTCAATTTTGTAAAAATCTATTGGATTTGCTAATGGGATTTTATGATTCATGATTTACATCCTATCTTATGGATTTTGATCAGATTTTACAATTTATTTTACTTATAAAATCATTGATTTCAATTTCTATCAAAGTAAGCCTAATTATGCATGATCTATGATGAGTTGATTTATGATCTACACTTCAATTGATATTTACAAACCTTGATCTATGATTTGAAATATGAATTTATTCAAAAACCCAGCATGATTTGATGATTTATAAGTTATAAGCATGATTTCAAGTAGCCATGGGCCCTTAGATTTATGAACTATTGATGATGAAAAGCATGTTTTCAAGTTACCCATGTTATAAGCATGTTTTTGAATGAATTGAGCATTTTAAAAAGCATGGTAAGTATTGGACAATGCCCACCTGATGATAGATGATTTCACGACTTAGCCAAATGGATCTCATGATTTACTCGATTATGATGTAGCCAACTAAAGGGCCTTTGATTCTTGGCTAATCATGTTTTAATGGGGATCATTGAATGGTGAATGTTTATTTTATCCATGAATCTTAATGAATGATGTTGATTTACGTATGAGCCTATATGCATATTTTTAGGAGCCATGTCTAGCACCGAGCGGCCCGGCGTTCCAAAGGACCCGTCGGTGTCTCTTAACCACGTGTCACCGTGGGTTTTTATAATGATACATTACAATGATAATGATCCCCTCTTTTCCTGATATCACATAATACCGTCCCTCTCGCCTGGCAAGCCAGAGGTGACTCTTCCTACTTGAGTGAGATAGTTGGGGCATCATGAAAGGCTCTACCATGATGGTATCGGTTATGATGAGGCCTCCCATTGTTCCGCATGTCTTTATGCATTGTTATGTTCATGATATTGTCTCAAGTGATGATTTGGTAGAAGTTTCTCTTGTGATTATAAAAATGAATGGTTTCACGAATTGTTGAAAACCTTAAGCCTTACGTTATGATATAATGTTTATGATATAAGCATGATGTCCCACTCTTATGATGTTTTATGAGTTCTCATGTATTTTAAATATTCGTTTTACTTACCTTGCAAACTACCGGTACATTTCACGTATTATTTGCATACTTTTATGTTGTATCGTTTCATGATACATGGCCAGCTCTAGTTCATCCTCATCTATAGATCATTTCAGAGTTCACCTTCATCTTATTGGTGAGTCATCATGTTCCGAGGTCGTTCGTGACATTTATATTATTTATGTTTTAGTACTTGGTAGGTTAGTTGGGGTGTTGTCCCATCAACCCATCATATGTAGTAGAGGCTTTCAGGCAATCATGTCAGTCTCTTTTCAGCTTGCGTGTGTCTAGTGACTCCCCTATGTTATGTTATCTTATGATATGTTTCTGCGTTTACGCTGCCCTGCGTTGGAGTTTTTAAAGAGAATGAAGTTAGATGTATGCTTATGCCATGGGTCGACTTAGGGCCTCTCGGAGTTCCTTGTCCCGTGTTACAATCCGGGTCTACGTTTGGATCGTGAAAGTAGCGAAGCCGATAATTTTGAGTAATCGAGGTAGGTTACGGTTTATAGGGATAGACCTATATAATGGCATGTATAGTGTGCAATGTTGATATACGATTGATCTTCGGACGTTTACGTGATATGTGAGTTTGTTGTTGATAACTTATCTTAAGAATGTGACTGTGATGTGATATTGAACTGTGATGACTTGTTTAAAAAATTGTGTATATGATAATATAATTACACATTGATGAATATGTAGTAAAGTGATCACAGTGGATTGAGAGAATTGTTAGTTGATAATGGCTTATTTGAGAAGTAGATTGTAACTTTCTGTACGATGAAATGATGCACTTGATATGTCTTTTTTGATGAGAATGATGAATGAAAATTTTTTAACATCCTAAAATGAAAGGCTCGAGCTTGAGGAGTATTCGGGTGAGCGAATAACATTATTTGAAGTGGCTCGTGTATGAGGGAGCATCCCGGACCGAGCTTATGAGTGAGGTGGAGTGCCACGCCGGCACAGTACATGGATTTCTAGAGTCCCCTGCAGGTCATGATTAGATGGTCACAAATAAGACCATATGGCATGTGTGTACAATGTTTCATGTGGTTAGAGATAAGGGGAGATGAGTGGCGTGTGCCCTTTATGTTACCCTTGGTTGTGTTAATCGCTTATTGTTTGTGATTTCATTTATGTTCATGAGGTAGATGTGAAACGCGCTATGAGAATGTGTAAAGTATCGTGGATTTGATTCAGATGACAACAATGAATATGGTTTTTAGTACTAAGTGTGACTTTTTTCACCGTGTAGTTATTAGTAGTTGTCGCTATGAATAACTAAGGAATTGTAGTTCTTAATAGCTAATGTGATTGTTGTTTGTATTATTTTTGTTTATGGATTTATGGGTAAAGTGAAATGTTAAATTGTTGATCTAATGAACTGTGGTATAGATGAACTTAGAAGAGAGCAACATGTTGAGCTACTACCTACGAAGTGCGTAGGCGGACTCCTTTCGACTGCCGGCGAGAGAGCCTAATCCGGTGACGAGTGAAATTTGATTTCTGAAGTAGAGCTAGTGTTCATAAAATGGCTTGTATTTCTGTATAAAGTTGAGGACCCTTTTTATATCACTATTTCTTTAATTATCTGTTATTATATAAGGTCAGTCGATGATGCTTACCGATCTTGGGTCATGCTAACCACTATTCTTGTATTCTTTTACGAGTGCGAGTTTCGAGTTCGCGGTTCTTCACGCCCTCACCTATAAACCAGCGGCTTTTGGAGTTAGAAGGTGAGCAGAAGAGGACGTAGTTCCTCCTTCATTACGAGATGTCCTTCTTTAAGACATTTGGACACTTTATTTCATTTTTAGTTTTAGTTTCTTAGCTTGTGGAAACAGACGTCTTGCACAATGACAATCAGGTTCTGAAAAATTGGTTATTTAGTTTTGGTATGGGTAGTGTAATAATCTGAAATTATTTTTCTTTAACATAATAGTTGATTTCTTTTTCATGAATTTTTTGATTTTGGGGTCACTTGAGAATTGTTATTAGTTTGACCCGGTTCGCCCAGCTGGGGTTAGTATGGATACTTAATCATGGCTATTTGGGTCGTGACTGGTTATAATAATTCCGCTTTTACTTTTAAATTGCTCATTTACTAGTATGAATGGTGAAATGGAATGAGCTAGTTAGGACATGTTGGTTCGCCCCACCCGGGGGGTTAGTGTGAGTGCCAATCCGTCCCGCTTGGGTCATGATAGAAATAATCTCAGTATAACTAATACTAGCATTACTAATACCAACATTATTAATACACACTAGTATTTGGGGCGTGCGTTGCATTGTATTTCACATCAATTATAAGTATAAAATTTTGTTAAATCACATAAATATTATGAGTATTAAATTTGTGTTCGGGTTGGCAATTTGATTTTGTTTTGATTTGAAAACCAAAAATAGAGTTGTTCATTGACTTAGCAAAGAAAAAAATAATATACGTATATTGAATAGAATAAGCGCCAAATCAGATTTATAAAAAAAATAGATAAAAATTTATCGACCTTATTAAATTTATCAAAAAATAATTCTAAAAAATATACAATTTGTAAATCTCAAAGTTTTAATTTTTGACATAGCCGCCATTCATTCAATTGATTTTCTTCCATATGCTGGCTCTTTCTTGACATGCATTTACGTGCGTGCCACAGGCGTAGATACATTAAAAAATGTAAATTAGAGAACATAATAAGTTAATAAAAATATTAATCATGGAACAAATATTTTTCAATAAAAGTGATTGTTTTAGTCACGATAAAATAAATATGGTGTAACAGAAAAAATAAGCATTATTTAGTAAAAAGAAAATTAAGACAATTGAGAAATAATTAAATAGAAAAAAAGTAATTAAAACACGGCAAAGACTTCACGGGCTCGGGATCAATGACTGAATTACATCACAACATCAACAGACCTCCATTGCAACATCTAAACAAAATGTCACCAATAAAAATAACGAAAGAGAACACTAACCATCACCAACATGGACACACTTTGAACACAAAAATATGTCATTGAGCTTTTTCTTTAAGTAATGAATGAATTAGCCATACTTTCCATCGGGAAATTGAAAGATGAAGGAACTAAATATTGAATAGACATATTAAAGATTGATATTAACGGACATTTGTAATAGATAGGGAAGATTAAAGTAATTCTAAATTTATATAATAAATGATATTAATTTTAGAAACATGAACCATCTTCATATTATTCTTCTTTTACATATTATGTACTATCACTTTATTATTTTTTGAAATGTAAATTACATTTTAGTAGATGAATAGGTTTGAAGTAAAGGGTAAATATGGTCATTCAATTTTTTATGGATATTTTGGTCTTTTAACTTTAGACTTAGGCGCTTTCCACTTTCGGTATAATCATATTATTATATAAGTGGAAAGTCAAAAATGAAAAGTTAGATTACCATGAAAGTAAATTAAAGATATATGATATATAAGCAAGTGTTCATGAAATATTGAATGATTATTTTACCTTCAATCTAAAACTATTTCTATAATATTATATATATAAAAAGTTAAAATTGCATAAAAATAAATATTATTGAACCTCAAATATTTCACGGTGAATCTTTTAGATGATGATAAAGGTAGACATTTATTATTTGAAGGGTACATTAGTCTCTCAATATTTGGAGGTTATTTTGGTATTTTAACTTTTTATTTTTTGTCTTCCCACTTATATATTAATATTATTATTATTATTATTATTATTATCATCATCATTATTATTATTATTATTATTATTATTATTATTTAGTTAGTTAATTAGTTATTACTTATATTTATTTTTTATATTTATTATTATTATTATTTACATTTTATTCTTATTCTTATTCTTATTCTTATTCTTATTATTATTCTTATTCTTATTCTTATTATTATTATTATTATTATTATTATTATTATTATTATTATTATTATATTTATTTATTATTTTTATTTATTTATTTTAACTTTTCATATTTTGGCTTATCACTTATATAGTAATAAATATATAATTATTATATGACGAAAAATAATATTTAGTTTATGTATTAATTAAATTTTAATTTAGTGATGGAAAAATTATAATCTAACTTTTCACTTTTGGCTTCCCACTTATATAATAATATGATATGATGATTTTTACATATTATATTTATTTTATTTTATTTATTTATTTTATTTAATTGAAGTTAAAATGGTAATGCAACTTTGAAGTTAGAAAATTTTCACTTTTATTATATTTTAATTTAATTTATTTTTATTGTTATTTATTTATTTTATTTAGTGAAACTTGTTTAATTACATAACATTAAATGACATTAATTAATTAAATAAATAAAATAAAAAATAATTTTAAAATAGAAAAAATTCAAAAAAAAAAAAAGAAAAATAAGAATGGAGACCTTAGAGGCATGCCACATCGGCATGCCTCTAAGTCTCCTTGATATATATATATATATTGATTCTATTTAGCCTTATTTTTACACTACCAAATGACCCCTAAAGATAACTATTAAACTTGTGCAACATTTTTTTTACTCTAAAGGGGTATGTTTGGCATGCGAAAATATTTTCTTGAAAAAATAAGTGAATTTTCACTCTTTTTTTATATTTTTGATAAGTAAGTGAAAATATTATCCCAAAAGCATTTTATATATAACTAGTTTAGTATATGTGTCTTGTAAGTGTATCTTGCTATAATATTAAATTTAATATATAAAAAATAAAATTATTGAAACATAACTATTGACGTCCAAAATAAAATGTGGAATTTTTTAAATAATATAAATAAATATTGTATCACCAATATGTTATTGTTTGTTGTATCTTACCTGCCAGTTTTGTTCTTTATAAGAGTTTATGTTCTCTTTTTGTCGTTTTGATTGCTTTATGATGATAAAATAATTATTATCTCTATTAAATAATCATCTTGAAAGTGCAATATATATATATATATATATATATATAGACACGCACGTTCACGGAGAAATAATATTGTAACAAATACAATTCAACTTTTTTTTTTATAGTTTGACACTATAATTTATTTTTTATCATTGCAAATCACAAATATATTAGAATCAGTAGATAACTATTCTAAATTATGATCAGAAATTTTTTCACTTTTATATATAATAACAAAAAATTATATCTTAATATGTAAAAATTTTAAAATATTTTATGTATAAAATAAAATTAGGCTACTTAACTTTTTCACATACAAGTATTATAAAAAGAGATCGGTGGAATCGAAAGATATTTATCTTGTTTCTTTCCTTTAGTTTTCTTTTCTAGAATCGATTTTAATTATACATACGTACATACATACATACATACATACACATACATACATATATATATATATATATATATATATATAGAGAGAGAGAGAGAGACCTGATTTTAATAAGATGATAAGTTTTCTTCTTTATTTACTACAAAAAAAAAAAAATTAGTTCAACCAAAGTTTATCAAAATTATTGGTATGCTAAGTAGACATCTTCTTGTGTAAACATTTTGCTTAGATTCCTATTGATGGATTTCATAAAAAAGTAAAGTACTAATTAATATATTAAGACTTCCTACATAGTATTTTAAAATAGAAAAAAAATTAATTAATTTTAATATTTAAATATTAATAATTAACAAAAAAATTATGTAATACATATTTTAAGTAGATTTATTTAAGTAAAGTAAATATAAATATTAAAGTATACAAAAATTATAATTTTAGATGTTTATGATAATTATGTTTTTTTATTTGAGTGTTTTAACGTGCTATTTAGTGCCTTACAGGAAATGAATATGAATTTGAATTAGAAAACATATGTTGCCCTTATAATTTTTCGCATATATTGTATGTTGAATTTGAAATGCTTCTACACGATTTTGTCCATATAATTTTGTTAGAAAAGTAACATGGCATATTTATTATTATGTATATATAAGAAATGAATTTAGTAACAGTAAATATCTTACTGAACTTAAAGTCTTTAATATTACAATTTCCTACATAGTTCAAATGAGGGAAAGATTTAACAAGCTAAATTTTATTTGATATAAAATTTAAAAATATTAAAATATATTTAGCTAACAACTATACCCATAGTATTAACTTAGATAGGGACCATGAAAATGCAGCCTCCGCCCATTGACACTGTCGAATGCATATATTTCTCTTTGATGTGATTTTATAGTCATCCAACTTTTGACTTTTTCTTTTACATTAGTCAACGTGCGACTCTTTAAAAAGTAATTAAATGTTAAATTTTTTTATAAATAGTTTTTAGGTTTCTTTTAATTAAAAGTTCAATCAATATTTTAAGGACTTTATAGCAATATAGTATAAATCTAGGTAAACTCTATGAGGGCAGGGTAGAGGTGGACGGTAGGAGTATGGGATGGGGATTGAAGAGTAGAGGTGTATTGAAGGGTGGAGAGGAAATAGTTAATGTGAAATGCTACTTGTGAAATTTATTTTCTACTATCATTGGAGAAATCATTTTTCTTATTTTAAAAGCTTATTTTCTAGAAAATATTTTCAAAAACCTTTAACCAACCAAACACACCTAAGTCAATATAACTTCATAGCGAGGATCATTAGTATGCGGGGTTTTGTGCGGTGTCACCCACCAAAATGAGAAATAATAAAAAGATGTGGAGATTAGAATTCATACCCTTAACTATGACTTTGAAAGCCCCTAGCCGATTGAGCTACAGTCATTTATGTCTATCAGTGTCACTTTACGCAATATATTCTCTATATTTTTTTTGCTTTTCATTATACATGCATATTTAATAAAGATTTCGATAAGCGGTATCACATGACATTTTTGGGCCTTAGTAAATTTGCCCTAGCGGGGGACATTATAAGGAGATAGTTTTCTCGGTACTTAATTTCATGGATGAAACAGAAAGAAAAATTGTATAGTTCAATAGAAGAAGACTTATGCAACCCTCCCTCCGTAATCTTTTAACGTTTTTCCTTTTTAATTGATAATATATAGTTAATGTATTTAATAATTCTTTTAATATCATTGATAAGAAAATGCATATATATAAAAATATACTTATGAAGTAGAAATATAAAAATATCAAATCTTAAATTAAAAAAGTAAATTAAAAATCAGAATAACAAAATTTAATTGTAAACTTTTTATTTTTTTTGTTTTTTTAATTTTTTCTTTTTTAAATTCATTTTGTTATTATTTAAATTAAAAAGAAATGTAATTTACAATGTTTGATACACTATAGGTAGGAGCGGCAAATGAGCTATTTGGGCAGGTTAAGATGGGCTGAAGTAATAACTTAGTCATTGTCTAATCCTGCCCAAAGTTGAGATAACCTAAGATGAGTCGTGTTAAGATGGGCTAAACAATGAGTCATATAACTTGACACAGTCGACTTGAGCCATTATTTTTATAATTTTCGAACTTACATTTCGTACTTTCATCTAATATAAAAGAAACCTATAAAATAAAAAAGTGACCATTCCAATTTTACAAATTTCTTATTTTAGATTTTTGCATTGTTGCTGCTTGATGTTTCAAACTTAAAAGTACGTATTCCACGCTTTTTTTATTTTTCTCGATATCTTGTACTTGCATTATGACCTCAACTTTCGAATTTGCATTTCATAAAACTCAATCTCCCAATCGTGATTTTTTCCAAATTCAAACCCAAGACCCAATCAATTACCCAAAACTAGAAAGAACATAAAAAATATCCATAAATATAATTTCATGGGTGAAAACATAAATAAAGAATGAGATATTTACCATTGTTAGATTATCTATAAAACATCAATAATTTATGTCTATATTTAGATATATTTTATGTTATAAGTTTTATCAATGCAACTTTGTACCTTACTCGTCCTTTATAGTTGTACCAATTTTTTTATTGTTTTTTTTTACAAAAGTAAGTAATAATAATATTTCACCAATAATAATAATTATAGTAATCAATATTTAAATTATATATAAAAAAAAATTAACCAAGTATTCATATGCAAAAGTCTTAATCTAGAGTTGAATCTTAGAAGTTAAAATTAAGCATTTTCATATGTCAATATTGACCATCATAATGAATATACTTGGGCTATTTATTTATGATGGGTCAACTTGGGCTGACTCAAATCAACCCATTATCAAAATTACTCTGGCAAACCTATCAAAAGTTGGGCAGTTGGGCCGCTCATGGTATAGGCTAATTTTTTCACCCCTACTATAAATCTTGTATTTGACAGAATAATGTCTTATTTGGATGAAGCAAAAACGTAAAAGTGAAATTTTCTTATAAGAAGGAAAACAGAAGAAGACATATTTGTGTTATTTAATCGAAATATCAAATTTAAAATGCGCTCAGAAAGATTTATATTTAGAGGTAACGTAATAATCTAAATGAATTATTCCTACTACCTAATTTTTTTCTAGCAGTAATATCGTTCATAATTTTAAAAGTATTCTTTCTTATTATACGCTCTTCTCAAAATACTTGTCATGTTGTAGTTTCTAAAGAGTCAAATTGTAGAAATGAGATCTCTTGCTCTTTTTTACGATTTGGATAAAGAAAATGACCTTTTCCAGATCTCTTATGTAAAAATAATGATTTTTATGTGTAAAAATAAGAATCTCTTGTAAAAAAAAAAATTTAAAAAAAAATTATAAGAAACTGAAAAATCATTTCTTCCCTTTTATACTATATTTTTCAATTATTCTTTTTAAAACAACAACATACACACATACTATTTGTTGAAAATGAGCCCCCAAAACTTGGGGACTTAGAGGCCTTACCCTCCGGCCTGCCCTGGGCGAATGTTGGATTTGAAATCTGACTGTAAAGGGGATGGAGCAATGATATAAACTATTAACTAGCATTAGTCAACATCCTCCTAAAGCCTCACTCCCTCCATTCCCATCAATTTTTGGAAAATAAAGTATACAACAGGAATATGAGAAGCATATATTATTTTTCTTTTGTGTTATTCATACCTTTCCCCTTATATTTCTAAACAAGGTAAATATGTATCACAATTTGGTCCCATATTTACATGTACCAATCACTTTCAACATAGGCAGTTATTACAGGAATAGTGCTGAATAGTGTATATTAATAATGTGGATATTAGTTATGTTAAGACTATTTCTTATATATTGTTGGTTTGGAGTATTAAAAATAATATGCATATAATTTCTAAAAAAATTATTTGTTTACAAATGCCCCTCCACAATACGGTGGAAAGAATGTGAAAAAAAGTTTTGAAAGGTAATTGTGTCTTTAACCGCACTATTGCATGTAGTAAAAACCGTTAATATTGTTAAATCATGAATTATTTATATATTAATTATATATATAACATAATACCAAATAAAATTAATATAAGGTTGGAATCATTTCTTCAGAATACATATGAGATGAATTTGTATATATTTATCAGCCTAATATTTTTTTTACGTACGTTTACTATCCTTTTGAAGATGCCAAATATATGCATAGAATGACGTACATAACAAAGAGTTCTGCCATACACGTTTTCAATTATAATGATTTGATTTTAAAAATTTTACTCTCATACTAAATACACAAAGATCATTTCAATCTAGGAAATACTGAATTCTATAGGAACTTGGTGCAACTTGGTGCCTTCTCCCTTAATGATAACTCATTCTATATATATGCCCTCTTTGTCATTTACCCTTCATGAATTCTTTATTCAATAAACGAATTGAGCTCTTCCTTGGATCAAAAGTCAATCATAGAGACAAAAAAGAAAACCAGTCATGGGCATGGCTAATTGTGAAGCTGAAATGACAGGTAATGATTCATCCAATGGTAACCATGCATTTACTTTCCTTTATCTTTGGATATAAAGTGGCTCTGTCAATTATGATTTGATATATTGCTTAAAATGACTCAGAACGAATGCATTTTGCCTTTTCAAGAATTTCTTCCTGTAAGTAGAATTTATACTTTTACCCTGGCTTTTCATTGAAGAGCAGATATTTCAGAATGCTCAGTATTCTATGTTTGACACCACCAGGATCTAGGCTGTCAGAAATTCATAATGCACCATTTTATACTTTTGCCCACCATCTCAATTATCAAATATGTTTTTTTTATTTATTTTACTTCTTTCTAGGGATGAGTAGCTTTTTTAATTTATGTTTTAATTAATTACATGTAATAATATTTTAAAAAGTTGTATTTTTTGTCGTTTATTTTAGTTCGAAAAAAATAATATTTTATATTATTAAGATAATACTCTTCTAATTTTATTTTTTATTTAAATAGAAAAAAATTAATAATCAAAAAACTATTAGAGCTATATCTTTTAAAAATATTTCTTAAGGATAAGTTAGTAAAATTACATCTTACTTTCTAGGGATGAGTAGCTTTTTTAAGGGTGCGATCAAATTAAAGCATCCTTATTTTGAGAAATGGAGAAGTATTTTTTTGAGTCCATTTTAAAAAGAATATCTTTTCTTTTTTTTTATAATTCTTAATTTATAACTGTTGAACATAGTGGAAAAAAGAAAAAATTGAAAAAATTAAAAATATTTTTAATTTATATTTTAAAAACATTTTTATTCTCAAGTTAAGATTCAATTTTTAAAAATTAAATTTCCAAAACATCTTCTTTTTTAATTCTTTAAAATTAAAAAATAAAGAGAATATAATTTCATCCTCAATGTCCTTTAACAACTTTATTTATAATGCTTTGACAAACAACTTAATGTGACTCAGCGAGAAGAATTATATAACCTACGAAAAAGTGAGTTAATTCAATCAATCTTCTTGAGAAATTCAAATTGCATAACAGAGTACAAATGTAACACAATTTTTTGCTTGAAAAAGTGATATGCCGTAACCTAAAAATCGAATTTGAAGTTATGTTGGGCCAGAAGCCAGCAGCATACACACCTGGGTGCAAAAGGTATTCATTCTTGCATTTTGATTCACGCAGAAGATTACATTACTATTTATAAGTAATTAAGAAAAATAAAATAAGAAGGTTATATTATTTTCTTTATAGATACAAAACTAAAAAGAAAATTAAATATTCTACCATTAATAATATTAAAAGTCAGACTTAAAATAAAAGTAAATCTAACTATTTATATCTATATATCTATATTATATTAAAAGTATGAAGGTCTTTAGAAATAATTGAATTTTTGTCCATCAGTAAAAGACTCAACAATAAACAAAATTGTCTTTTACTATATTTCTTAAATAATTGTCATTTAATTATTATCTTAATATTTGGGACTTAGAAATTAATTGAAGTTATAATTATTAAATCTTTACTTATTTGTAAATAATAAGAACTCCTAATATTTAGTACTTTAAAATGACTAAAATTTTATTTTTAAAATCTTTCATTATTTATATCAAAAGTCTAACATTTAAGAATTTAAAATCAATAATAATTTTATTAACTTATCTCAATCCTTTATTTATAAATTAACTAATTATTCATCATAATTTTTCAATTTTACGATATGAAAAATAATTAAAGAGTGTAATTTTAAAATCAAAAACAAAATAACATCAAAATCATTTATTTTAAAAAATTTATAATCGAAAAAAAAAAAAGAAAATATAGAAACGCAACATACTTTAAGTTGTCTCAATAAAACAAGTGCTCTTATTAACTATCTTTAATTAAACCTATAGTGTTTCTTCCATTTCAATTTATGTAAGTGTTTGGCTATACATATAGATTAAGAGAGAAAGTTGTGAGTTAAAATCATCTCATAAATAATAAAATAAAAAGTTTCAAATTAAGTTATTGTGTATCTAAACCGAGCTTCATAGAAAAATTTCATTCACCTTTTATTTTAAAAAATAGAGTTCACACTTGATAAAATAGTTATTTAATTATTTTTCAAATATTTAAGATTTTAAATTTACTAAATTTTATGTATTAAATCCTTCCTTATTTGAAATATATATAGAAAATATTAATATCCTAGAAATTTAAAATGGCGAAATTCATATATATACATAAATAGTACTTAATATTACAAAATATACCAAGATTTTTTAGTTTTACAAAAACATAACATCAATTTCTTCTAAAAACAGCTCAAAATTTTGTGTATAAAAAGGTATGAAATGTGTATATCTTGCTCAAATTACGTATATGAAAGCGCATAAAATCGGTATAAAATATGTATATCTCACCCAAGGCTTAAGAATTTGCTCAAATTTTGTATGAAATGTGTATCTAATAATATAAAATTTATATAAAAATTTATATTATATTTTGAAATTTCATATATACGCAACAAATATTGAATACAATTTCATACAAATTTAATACCACCACAACAACATAAACTTAAAATCATACAATTTTATTCAAAAATCTCACATCAAATATACATTAAATCATCATAAATTTTAGATACAAACTCCCAAAGGTATTCTCTAAAATATACATTAAATCATCCTAAATTTTAGATACAAACTCCCCAAGGTATTCTCTAATTTTTATAGTCACACCCATTTGGCAATTATTTTAAACTTTCAAATTCAAATTTCAATTATGAAGCTTCAAGCATTATTCATGGTGTAATTCGAGATTGAATCTGAAATTTTATTTAAAACTACATAAAATCTACACCAAATCATCATAACTTTGAGATATAAACTTCCAAAGATGTTCTCAACATTTTTAAACTACACCCAATCTGAAATTATTTTATTTTTTAAAAATTAAATTTCAATTTTGAAGCTTTAAAAAATTCATCAATGGTGAAATTCAAGATTTTAATTTATAAAGAAAAAATTAATAAATTGGAGAAACAAAGAAGAAGGAAGAAATAAAGAAGG